>JBBPNB010000315.1:0-22848 GCA_038090635.1 Rubroboletus satanas
CTAGTTTTTCGTTGGTAACGCCAAGACTCGAGAGAAGAACGATGATGTCGTTGTTCAAACGCCCAAAGGCGTAAGGTTTTGAATATCCCACGACGGAGAATGAATGATCTTGCGTCGTTGTGAATTTCTTCATGCTCTTCCGAAACTTGGCAAGGTACTTTTTCTCTTTGTCCATTTCTGGATGCATCATAAGGACGCCCTTGTATCCCAAGTAACTGGAGAGGGTAGGCTCAGGTGTAAATTTCTTTTTTTGAGGAACAACAAAAGGTATACCGGATCTGGAGGACACATGGAACATAGCGCTGATTGCGAAATATAATCCGTTTTGCCTTGCTGACTTGAATAGCCCAATGCTTTGCCATAAGCCCACACCCATCAGAGAAGACGGCGTCGTCATTCTCGATATCATCGATGTCGGTTGTCCATTTGGGGTCTAGTTGGATATCAAGCTCTGCAGCAGAGAACAGGAGACCGATACGTTTAGCCCCTAAATGTGGGTGGTCAGACGTAAAGGATAATATGAAGCAATGAAAGGATCACGTTTCGCCGCATTCATTATTTTTCCAAAATCGCCTAATACATAGATCCTGTTATCGAGCTCGGCATCGTTGTTTGCTTCACGCATGAAACATGTCCTGCTCCGCTGTCGAAACTATGAGGACCAGCAAAGCCGGGGAATATCTATTGCTCACCAGCTGACTGTTACTGTGGTGGTAAAATCGATACTGGATACCATTGAGAAACACACCGGATTTCATCATTCGAGTGATATAGTCTGCAGTGACTCGTAGGCCACCTTCTGGAAAACGCAATTTCTCAAAGGAGACGACAAGGAATTTCGTTGGGTTGTCACTTCGGAGGATGCGATTACTCGGAAACTGTGAAACTTCAAGAGTAATCGCATCCGGAGTGAACTTGATGAACTTGCCATAAATGTTCTTTTCGTTTCGCCTTCTCGGTAAGGCAAGATGATCGTTTGGGACAGTGAACCTCCAAGACTCCTGGTCATGAGGAGGATTTTGGAGTAAGGTGTATGGCATAGAGATCTGAGTCGAAGAAACGTGCTGCGGAAAGCGTGTCGTGCGGAGATGGTTGTGGTTCGATAGATACAGAAATCGAGTTGTTGGACGTTTCGGGCTTCCCAGACCTGCGCTGCGTATTTAGGATGGCGCAAAATAGTAAACGCCCACTAGCGTTCCCACCCACAGAGAAACACATTCCACACTACTCGCAGAGATGACCGACTGCCAATACCCACTCACTGAGTTGTACGTCGTCGGACCATCCTCTACCGGAAAGACGACACTTTGCAATGCAGTTGCAGAGTCCCTGAAACTCTGCTCGTGGTGCTACATCACCGAAGTCGCACGTCAAGTCATGAAAAGGCGGGGTTTTACAAGGGGAGATGTGGATAAAATAGAGATGCAGAGCGCAATCATGTCGACACAACTGGAGAGAGAGTCGGAAGTCTACGAGAGGGCAAGAAGCACAGGGGAGACCCTGATTCTCAGCGACAGGTCAGGCGTAGACCCTATCGTATACGCCGTCCTGACAGCGAAAGACGAGCGTCAGGAGCAGCAGAGGAAGAACGCCTTGGTTAAACATCCCACCTTTCAAAGCGCCCTGAAACGATATCGAAAGGCCAAATTCCTGCTCCTTAGACCGGTACCGGAATGGCTTGTCGATGACGGGGTGCGCAGCTTGGAGCAGCACGCGAGCTCTTTCGACGTCTATCGCGCGGTGCTTGCAGAGCTTGGGATCCCGTACCGTGAGATTGGGGAGGAGATGAAGGACTTGTCGGAGCGGACGAACTGGGTCAAGAGATGGGTTACGACTAGCTCGGCTCATCCTAACCTTTAAACGCGGGAGCGTGAAGGCCAATCGCGAATCTACGTATGTAGGCGCAGCCGCTCACTTGACCGTACGAGCTCTAACCTTCTGACGATGATCTTTTTCGTAGGATCTACAGCTGTCATTTGGCAGCCGAACGAGTCTGTGTCCGCCATACAGCCTCAAAGACTCACTGCAGCTGCAGAACAAATCTTAGGGAATACTTCACACGGGTGTACAGCAGAAAAGGTCATAATGCACTACTTTTGAGGACAAAATCCATCCCATACGACGTGAGAGACATGTTGCAGGTGAGATGCTGGCGCAAACCAGGTCTCGCAGTCCCAAACGTATTGCATTAAGGCCTTTTCGACTGTAACGATCAACCCGAGAAACATACCTCGGCAGCTGAGATCAACAGACTGCGCACCACATGACAAGTCATCAGAGAGCCTGGGAGGTGCAACTTACACAAGGCTTTTAAACATAACAAGAACACAGGATTGGCCGCGATTAATGTGCTGAAGTCTGGGTGAAGAGGTAGAGCGTTGAAGTGACCAGATCTGTCGTCACACGTATTGAGACTCAGCGAAGGTCCGTCATCCCAAGGCCCTCGAAGCTCCCTATGATCCGTCGATCCGAGGATTGATTTTTGCCAGGTGTTTGACCAGAATGATGAGTGGTGTACAACCAGACACGAGTGGAGTGTGTGTGATTCGAAAGGAAGAGTTTCCTGGGGTTGACTTCTACATATCGTCTCGCGTAGCCTTTAGCTCATCTCCTTGGCAATGGCAAGACCCAACGCAGCTATGCCGATCTGCCATTGCGAGTGGAATCTTGTCACTGTGTCCATGTGTTCAGACCCACCCGACCTTAGCTCAAGTTCTACACGAACCTGCCCCGCATGATGATGGTGGGTGAACTTGGCCTCGAGTCCGCTGACTAAGCACTGTCGAGTTCGCCTCAACGCGAGACCAGCGTCTGCAGTCCTCCGCATTGAGCTTTCGATGAAGGGCTACCTTGCTTTCCCTCCTCCCTCCCCCGGCGCGAATACCCCACCCAAGCCCTCGTTAAAAGCAGAGTCCACCGGAGCATGTGCCACGTGGAGCCGTCAGAGCTGCCACGACGCAGGACACCCCGAACACGGCGGGAATGCAGGTAATCAGACGATGGAAGCAGAGGCGGAAGCAGAAAGACACCGCAGACGCGAGCGGGAACGCGAACTCGGCGAACGCAGCGAGATCGAGTGGGTACGCGCCGGCGGCGTTCTCCGAGACGCGTTCGGGAGGCGGGATAAGGCTCGCACGGAGCGGATACGCCAGGAACTGCAAACGCAGGAGGTGGAGAGGGAGAGGATGACGAGGTGGGAAGCGTACGAGGCGCGTTGGCGCGCGATCCAGTCGTCCACGGCGCCGATCGCGTTCGTCGAGTTTCCTTGGCCGCTTGGAAAATGCGTATCGAGCCGTGATGTGGGCCCGCTCACGCGTCGCGCCGTATCTGAATTTCTGTTGGAGAGCTTGACGGTCAGGACGAATATGACAACAAAGAAGGACAGGATTCGGGTTTCGTTACTTCGTTGGCATCCGGACAAGATATCCTTTGTGCTCAGCCGTGTGGTGCCCGACGACTTGGAGCTTGTACGGGAGGGGATCCATGTCGTGTTCGGCATTCTCAAGGCTTTGCAAGACGCGGAACGGACAGGGGCTCTCTAGGGAATTGACATCTATAGTTTCGTCGCTGGCGGTAAGGACCATCGCTCATGTAGCATTGCCATAGCAAGATGAATGACTTCAATATCTCTCCTTGTCTCTAGACGGATACACAAACTGGACGTGCTGTAAATTGTATAGCATGATGTTTTTGATAAATCGAGTATGACAGTAATATGCAAGGTGGGCCAAGGACGACGCTCTCGCAATGTTGCCAAGTGAAAGGGGTCAGTGATCGCGAAGCGTCAAGAACAGAACCCGTCGATTATGCGCCAAGATCATCCTCTTATTGTGCAACGTCGAAAATTGCGGATCGCTTCCCGACGGCCGCAAATGTTGCGGAAGACAACCGTTTGTCCTCCTTGCACATCCATCCGTCTTTTCGTATCACATCTGGCATTCGGAATGACAGTCGAACACTTGATCCTCGTATTTCGAGATCAAATGTGACAGAGACGATCGCGCGTCCTCTCTGGATGGCTATGCGCCGGATGCATCTTTCCATCGTCTTGTTCAACGCGAATGCTGCACGGGTATGATCCAAACGACTAAACTCGTCCTTCATGTTCTCGTAAAACGCCGAGGTGATCTTGTTCGTCTCAGCATCGTCCACTCCCCACATCGTCCCGATGACAGAACGAAACTCGGCGAACTGTATTACCGACGCCAGATAGGTCACCTCGTCCGGACTCTCTTCATCTTCAACGGTCGCATGACAGGCGGAGAGGTGAGCAAACTCAGGAGTCTCTAAACTGCACTGGATGATTCGTTGGATACTGCATCAGCAAACCAACCCTCATCCTGACATCTGTGGAATTCTGCGGAATTGATACAGGTCTGTGGAGATCTGCATTACTAGGTACCTCTCTGTAAAAATTCTGTAAGTCCTGTACAGCTCTGTCAGGATGAGGGTTGGTTTGCTGATGTGAAGTGTCCATCGTAAAGAGCGAACGCAGAGTCGAACGGTTGTTTGCGGTTGGGGAGTCCATGACACGCGAAGTGCACCCAATCGTTCTTCCCGAGTTCTTCCATGACCCGGACGATGGAGGATTCGAGTCGTTCGACTGCACCCAATCGGCGTATGTCAGGCCTTCAGGATCAGCCGGGACAGGCCGTGGGCAGTCAGACGTGATCACGGACCTTACCGTAGGCAATTGTCAGTGAACGCGCAGGGTCATCTCGCTCGTTTGAATTCATCCAAGCCCGATTTGCCACTGCCAGCAAGACTTGGTGCATTGTTCCTACCATCATTCGGAATTTACGTGTCTCTGCATTACTCTGGAACACAATTGTATAGTATCGGCGAGTTCGCTTTCCGAAGAGGAGCGACCTCGTCCAAGGCCTGGGGTATATATACCGATCTAAAAATCTGATAAAGTCGCTCAAACGCCCTGATAGATCTTCATCTTTCCCCCTCCACCACGCATGACAACCTCTCTCCCGCTCCTCAACCCCTTGCATGCATTCCTCCGACGTTCTACGGTGATCCGATAACACGCCGGCAACCACTCATCTACAGTCTGCCCCACTCCGTAGCGTCCCTCGGCTTCCACGTTCCTGGCATTGTCAAGCCCCAGCACCATCAACGCGAGTGCCCGCGTACATAACCATGCATGAACCATCCCCTCGCCCGAGTACCCTGCCGACACCCACTCCCCAGGATCTGCTGTCCTCACCCTCTTGCCATTCTCCGATACCGTCCCTCCTGGTGTAGGCGACCGTCGGCCTGAGATGGCGTTTGGGATTCGACCCACCCAGGGGAGTTCATCGACTGAGACACTCAGTACGCCACTCCAGAGTGCTTTCACTCTTCCAGCAGCCCACGGACCTCGAAACTGCCTGTGACCGTCCGCGTGAACATCATCACCCACCAGAGATTCGGCGGCGGAGATCCCCTCAGCTCCCCAATTGGTAGCCCCAAAATAGACAGGAAGCGCCCCCGATACATGTGCCGCACTGTGCACATCATACACACCTCTTGATGCTGGTCTACACGTTTCTCCATTCTTGGAATCGATATCAGGAGGTGCCTCGTAACCTCCACCAAACATGAGTTCATGTTCTCCGTTCGGATGTTGTGTGAGGTAGTCAAAGCCCTTCTTTTTGGGGCTATCATAAAATATGTAGGCCCGTCGCCCGTGGATCTTATTGTGCGCGTCATTGTTCTCGATCGCTTGAAACTGGAGAGCTCTTCCAGGCCTTTGTGCGCTCATCGTCTCTCGAGCTCTGTACACGACATCCCCAAGCCCGGGAACAAGGCCGCCGATGTATGCATTTGTAAGGTGGACGACGTGAGAGGCAGTCAACTGTCCACGAGGCGTGGTCAAGGAATAAAATGGGTTTGTGGACGAGGGTTCACTGATGGACATGCATGGCGTATGTGTGAAAAGTTGGAAGCTGTGCGGTGTTTAGTTAAACAAGTGTCGGTGAGCCAGGAAACCAAAACCACTTTGAAACGACACCCACTACTTGGGATATTCCTCCAGGAGCCGCAAAATAATGTCTGTGACGAAACGATAGGGGTGTACTGCACCCGCGCGCGTTGTGATGCACCCAACGGCTAGCGATGATAGGTTGTATCTCTAGCAATGACACCGCTTAGAACGGGCACACGCCTCGATATACAAGTAACCCACGCACATTTCGAGCATCCTCTCCTTCCCAAATACGAAACGTGCTGGCTTCTTGAGGCATATCTGCCTTGTAGACGCCCAATTTTCGCTTTGCCTCTGCAAAAACCGTATCATCAAAGAAAACGTCCACGGAATGCACTTCCCGGCAGTCGGCGTTGCCTCCCTCTGCCGCCGCGACCTCTGGCAACACCTCCAGGTGCGCAAGTCGGAAGCGCATGACCTGCTGCGCCGCACCCTTGCCAATACTCCGTTTCAAAACCTCATAATCGTGGTATAGGGGTGGGTTGATGTGCCCTCCATTCCTGAGATAGTGTCCTCCCTTTCAATGTGGTCGCAAGATCAACAGTCATGCCCTAACCCACCTGCCCGTCGCTCCGGAACATGTCTCCTGCGCCTCCAACATGACGACGCTCAACGGGTCACTGTTGTCATTTCGTTCTTGGTCAATGTCAAGCAAGGTCCTTGCAAACGATGCGCCAGATATTCCAGACCCAATGATAACTATGAAGTGGCGCATGATTGAGCATGAATACAGGACATTCTAAGACAAAGGCACTCACCGATGTCTGCGTGAGTAGGGAATTTATCACTGGAGGTATGAGTGGCGATGGAAGACGGCGGAAACGTCCAGAATGACTGTGTTGGTTCTTGGATAGGGAACGCAGGGCATGGAGGCAGCTCCGAAGCAACACCACATTTCTCAGAATGGCCTTCACTGGTATTCTGAAGTAGTTGAAGACGTGAAACGCAGTTGCCCATAGTCCAATTGCCCAAGTCGCTGAAAGAAGGGAATCAACTGCTGGAAGGGATAGTTCAGGAGAGAAAGTGCGTAGTGAGTGAGCAGTCCATTCCACGGGAACAGAATATAGTGGGCGCCACGAGCCACCCAATCGGGATGGGTCTGCGGCTACACTGGATATGAGCCGAGTAAACTTGGCCACTGAGTGCTGTCAAGAATGCCAGACTGGGTTAGTGGGGTATTACGGTCTCACATGATGCCGTAATCCTCGAGTGTCCTTATCGCGCTGCTGTGTGATAGACGAAATCCTCCAGGCTCACGGCGTCCGGAGAAGGAGAGATAGTAACCATAATAATTGCAAACACACAAGTCTAAGAGGGGGAATTTGAATTGATCAAAGAGAAGCCTCGTGGAAAACCTGGATAAGGTCCTTCTGAAACCGAGCAAGATACGCTACTAGTTCCTCCTCAGGGAGCGTGGAGTAGTCCAAGGCTTGTATGAGTTGCGAGCGGAGCTTGAGTAAATCACCAACACCCAATGACTGGTTTGGAAGCAAGGGATAACAGGTGCAAGACGCACCTTCACGACAGCACGGCGGCGCATCGCCATGATAGTCGTTTGACTTTCCTCTTCCCTTCGGGCATGTAGGTCCGCCAGTGCGCTTGCTACCCTCCTACCTTCTTTTATAACATCGCTGGGCAGATCAGCAAGTCGAGCAAGTTCGAGGCCTAACGAGTCATTATTGTAGCAGCAGGTCGTCCTTGATGAACGAGAGCCAACCATAGTGACCCAGATCTTCTGGAAGACCATTCATTATTCTACATCGAGTTAGATTTGATACATTCGGAAACTTGCGCGGAGATCACCTACTTATACTTGAATACCGTGCCAAGGCTAGATGCTGATTTCCGTGTACGCTAACAGAAGATTCCTGTCGCACGGACAGTCTGGAGAATGACAGTTACTGACCTGAACAGAAAGATGCAGACTATAAAAAACACAAATAGTTATGCGATGCTTGCATCTAAATTCAGGTCTTACTTCACTACCGAGGGTTGTCGGGAGAGTGTTGTCGACAACTCGTGGAAGTGGCTAGTAAAGGAAAGTGTGAAACGACAATGGGTATTTCAAGTTGAGGAATGGAACAACGAACGTTGCGAACAACACAAAGCACTAAACGCAAGATGTCAGCAGAGTCGAATGCCAACTATACACCCACCTTGATCTTGATAAGTTCTTCTGCAACGGCGTGTGCGATTCCAACGCCCTCGCCAGGAGAAGTTCCACGACCCAGCTCGTCCACTAGGACAAGTGTTTTAGGCGTTGCGAGGCCTGTTCCTGGGGTGAGCCCAAATTCTCGCGAAACAAGAGCACTTTCCTAGTATCATTGCTGAGGAAGTCATCTCATTTGCAAATGTGCTCAGGCTTTTCTCCATATCATCGTCATTGGACAAACGAGACAAAAGAGCATCATGAATGCTGAGAATATGAATGATTCCGGAGACTGTACGAACTTTGAATCAGATAACCCACCGAAAGCTTGCGTAGTCAGCGGGAACAAAGCAACCGCACATCGCCATGATGGCCAAGAGAGCGGTCTGACGAAGATACGTACTCTTCCCTGAATACATGTAAGGAAGGTTTTTCCGTTGCTGATTTTTAGCGTACCGGACATGCTAGCGCCAAACCACTGAGTTATTCTCTCTCATAGAGGGATACACTCACTTCGGACCTTGGATGATCTGGAAGTGAGATGCATCACAACAGTAGATGTCATTCGCAATTAATGTGCCAGCAGCATTCACAGTTTCAAGAATTGGGTGTCGACCCGATTTGACCGCAAGAGTGCCTGTAAACTCTGGGCGGACTGCAGGATCGTAAAAATCCTTAGTCTATCCTTTTCGCAATAGCAGCACAAAAATCACCATAGTTTCTCACTGCGACGAGGGTCAGCACTGACTCGTGCATTGTAAATTGATGCTCACTTATAGAAGTATGCGCAAACGACCAAAGGAGGTCAATCAAGGCCACCTGTCGGTGTGAGGGAGCGTTGAGATGATGAGGGAGAAGTATATACCGCTTCAGACGCAGTGTAGAGAACACCAGAGTGCGACAATACTTCAACTGCCAACTCCTGGGTAATCCTGGTGGCGCCATTCAGTGCACCTATGCTTGAGCAGACAAATATTTACTTGTCACTCAGAATTAGGGTCTCGTCCAGCGCATCCCTCATCCGCGCATTCATCTTCTTCTAAGAATAGCTAGCATGTAAGTCATCTTTGAAGAAGGGGAGGTGTTTACACACCAATTCCATGCTTGAAAATATCCATCTTCCTTTTTGTGCTGAAACATTCAAAAACCCTTTGGGAAGCTCTCCTTCCAATTCGTCTTTCTTCAGTGCAAAGACAAAACCCCTTTCTTGATAGACCAATGTTATCGGTAATCCGTGCTTTTCTGATAATGCGGTATTCAACTGATATATATCGCCAACATTTTCCTTGAATGTTTCTCGCGCCACGTCGAGGAGACGGTTACGGTTGGCCTGGAATAAGGATGTCAGCAATTCGTTGAGCACAGGCGTGGAACATCTCACTTTGACCGCATATACTCTGGCATAGACCGCCGCAAGACCACCCTGGGTGTAATAACAAGGTCAGCGAGTGGAGTGGCACTCCACGTAGTCCGAACCTTGTTGAGACCGACTGCGTCATTCAAATGATCTGTAATAAGGTCTGCGATAAGCGCAAGACGGCCGTCCGATATCATCTGAAAATTTCACGAAGTGGAGATTGTGTTTGTATCGGCTACATTTGCATACCTCATATACGATCTTTAAGAGCTGAGAGTTGCAATTTTCCAGTGCTTTGCGAAGGAAAGGCAGGCTTCGAATGACACTCTGAAGAGCAAGCATCTGGGAAATCCGAGCAGACGCAGACTTGCCGGAATTCGATGGGCGAGCTTCAAGTGTTGCAAGCTAAACAGCTGGGGTGAACTATTGCTAGAAATAGGGGTTGGCTCCTCTGACCGATGATATTAACTTATCGAAGTCCAGCTTGTTGAGATACTTGAGTGCACCCCGTATCTCAGAGAACCGATCTTCGTTCTGCACTAGCTCTGTATGATGAATAAGGATAGAAATGCAGGATATCAGAACATTGAATTGCCTGCTACAACGTCAAGGCGGGCATTGATGGCCTCAATACCTGGGAAAATGAGTGTTTCATCGTTAGCTGATGGCCACCGATGGCTCAAGTGGGAATTCAGGCACCTGTTAACGGAGCCAAGATATTCGTGCGTAGCAAGCGAGAAGCCATCGCAGTATAGGTGTAATTGAGAACTCTGCTCTCATAGATTCAATCATTAAAACACCAGAAAGAGCGTCTTACCCAAAGAGTGTATGTGAGGATTTCTTGCGCATCACATTCTTGACGAGTTCAAGATTTTTCGCTGTCTCGGGGTCAATCAGCATCGTACCTTCAACGGATGCATAATGTATTCGAAGTGAATTGGCTGAAAAACGCGTATTCAAGCGGTTTTCGGCGTGCTTAAACAATGCACACGCAGCAGAAAGTGCGTAATATCTATCACGCGTCGATATCAGCGCAGGGTACAAGCCCGAGACGCATATAGGCTGCACTTGTCTGACACGGAGACGAGCGTGGCAGCCCGTTCGTCATTATCGACGCATAACTGCGTGACGAAGTCCATCCCTGCCACAGGTTACCACCACACAGTCGCTGGCGCGCGAGGTACACACCTGCTCCGTCATTCCAATACTTCCTTGAGACTGGCTCTACAGGTATGTCAGGAAACTCCTCCATAATAAACTGGACCAATAAGGACGTGGTTGGTGGCTTCTTCCCAGCAGACGCCAATGTCGCATCCGTAGCAGCGATGAACGTATCAGGGACAAGAACAAGCGAGGGGTAATGAATGTGCATCTGATGCAGCGTCTTGACGTACGTTGGACAATCTGCCAACTTCAGATAGAAAATCCCAGTGCATGATCCAGATCAGACAATGAAGAAACGATCGCCCGGTGAGGCAGAGATCCATCCCTACCTGGACGAGCGTGACGCGTCCCGTGTCTTTATCCATTGCCGCGATGCCCACTTCGTGCGTGACTCCACGACTTTCGAGGAGGGCGATTATATAGCTCCCTTCGTGTCTTGTTGACGCGGCGGTCTGTGGGCGAGCAGCTCCCAGGCACGTCGTTCCAGAGCGTGACTGCCCGGTCCATGGGCGCGTTGCGTTAGTTCGGCGCGACTGCCCCGAGCCTGAAGGACGAGACGGTGTGGAAGACATTCCTATGGACAATATCTGTGGAGGACGTGATGGTATAGCGACAAGTGGATACAACCCAGGTGCCACAAGTTGGAGCTGGCAATGACATCACCAAATCCGACTCCTCGTAGTACTGATTTGAATTTGAATATTGCATAATACCTGCTTGATACCTGCGTATGCTTTGAAGGAATGCATAAGTCGTTTCACACCGATATGCAAATCTAGCTCGTATGCTAAAAATTGTGTGCTTATTCTACATGGACTTGCTGGACATGAGAAAAAGGGGGGCAAAAACATAAAAAGAATCGAAAACCACAAAAGCGAGGCAAGATTAGGTGCTAGCTAGATACCATGACATCCCAACAGTCCGAGGAGACGACATGAACCAGCACCCGACAACAAATCAACAAGACGTGAGTGCAAGGAACTTACTCCCAGGAAGGCGATGTGCTGTAGGAATGAGAGCGCGCAGCAGATCCGTTTTGGGCGGGGCTAGAGGGTGACCACTGTGGTGACGTCGGACTGTATGCTGGAGACGCGGGGGCTGGTAAAGGAGACCGTCAGTAGTCCAAGCACATGCGCAATTAAATACTCACAGTACGCTGGAGCTAGTGGCCGAGGTAGATTAGTAAGAGGAGACGACGGACCATGAGGAAAAACTCACAAGCTGGGGAATACGTAGGGGAAGTGGGAGCTGTACAACTGTGGGTATGTTAAACTCGCGGAGAAATGAGTACTTACAATATTTGGGTGATGAAGGTGATGTCGGGGAGGTGGGTGAATATTTCGGTGAGGAGGGAGACATATGAGCCGGGGCTGCCAATCACGTGAGCGTTGAAATCCAACGAGTGATAATGAAACATACAAGCTAGGATTACAGCAAGGCGGGAATAGAAACGTCAGTAACGCACGATAAACAGAATGGTTAAGATGCATACTCGGTGAATCTATAGACATGTCAGTAAACTCGGCCACAATGAACGAAACGAAGACACTCACATCTCGGGGATGCAGGGCTGAATGACGGACTGGTCGGCGAGTACCGCGGCGATGTAGGACTGAACGACGGCGACTGGGGACTATACCTAGGCGACGTTGGCGAGAACGACGGTGATGTGGGTGAATATCTCGGACTCGTGGGTGAGTATCCCGGTGATGTCAGATTTAGTGCAGGAGATGTGGGCGAGTAGGTCGGCGACGTAGGTGCCCTGCCTCGGTCGTAGAACGGCGAGGTTGCGTACGGCGATGTTCCAAAGGGTGATGTGGCACCGCCGAATGGCGATTGAGGAACATATGGGGATGTAGGGGAGTATGCGTTGGGAGAACTCGGGCTGTAACCAGGTCCAGCAGGCGACATCCCACCGGCGCCGAGTGGGCTTTGTCCGTACCCAAGGAACGAGAAGCTTGCAGCGTCTTCACCACCTTGAACGGCGAGCGGTGAGAACGCGGCCGACTCGCCTTTGAACGCAGTCTCGGACCACGCAGGGGAGTTGGTATCGTATGGCGTCATCGCCACTTGCCCAGGTGTTATACCACCGTCCGCGTGCGCTGCGAGCATATTCTGGACCGGGAGGCGGTGATCAACAATGGCGTCCTTGAGCATGTCGATGTCCAGCGCAACATCGAAAGCGCCAGTTCCCATTGGCGCCAACTGTCCAAACATCACGTTCTCCGCAATACCGTGACAGTCATCCTTCTCTCCTACGGCTGCAGCTTCCATCAAGATTTCCACCGTTTCCTCGAATGAACAGCGCATGAGAGCACCCGTATCAGCACGGTTGATACCATGTCGAGTGATAGCCATCAGTGTGCCACGGTGCGTCATGAGGTCGCAAAGCAACGCGAGATGTCTGTAGTTGACATACGAACCATCGAATTCGATGACACCGCGTAACTCCTTCATGATAGCTGCACGTGCGGCCTCGATGCCCAACACGTTGAACACCTCCACGCAGCTGTTCGAATACATCCGTGTGAAGTCGACGCCATCGACACACATGACCGCCTTGAGGTTGACACCGTCCGTCTCCAACATCCATTCCTTTTTCATCTTGATGGCACCCTCTTCATTGTGGAACACCTTGTCATGCTCCTGCAGGAAGACGCGGCGAATGCCAAGTACTCCGCGAAGACTGACGGAGTTGAGCATCGTGTTCTCCAGCTGGCGAAGGAATATATCTTCTTCGACGGCCCCCATCCCATCCTCATCTTTGTCTGCCCCACCAAGGACACGACACCGGACGACGAGCTTCTCGGAGTTGTCTTCGCTCCAGATGACAAATAGGTCTGCTTTGAAACTCTCCGCAATCCGACCGGCGACGTACGCCATCGTCAACTTTCTGTCTATCATCCGCGCACGGTCGAGCACCAACCGGAGGAGCCATGGGGACTGGAGATGCAGCTTCGACTCGATCTCTTCATCCGGAATCGCGAAGAACGACTCCACGAATACGGAATCCTCCTCGATGATAGTTGAAGTAGGATCCGGGTCGTACCAAATTTCCACGGCGGCGGTGACGGTTCGGAGCGACGTATATGCCAACTCTTGCTCCACATTCTTCGCCAGCGTACTACTCTCTGCAAGTTCCGGTTCCAGGTACACCGAGAGCGACGGCGTTTTGATGTTGGTGGCGACGTTGATAATCTCCTTCAGACGAGGGACACCGAGGGTCACGTTTTTGCTGGAAACACCGGCGTAGTGGAACGTGTTCAGCGTCATCTGAGTGGCCGGTTCACCGATCGACTGTGCAGCGAGCGTGCCGCACATCTCGCCAGGGTTCACGAGTGACTGGTTGAACTTGGCTTCAATTTCTCCCAGCACCCACTCAAATGCCTCCCGATTCAGATGGTACTGCTCCAGCACACGTCGCGTCGCCAGGGTCGCACGTACATGCATGCGGAAAGTGAGCGAGGCGTTGACTTGCACCTCCCTACTCAATGGGTCGTCCCCACTGACAGTAACAAGTCGCTCGGTGAGCTGATGTACAGCGTCGACGGTGTATGAGGGCTCGAGGTCGCTGGGTTTCCGCCGATCGATATGGAATATCTGCGTGGCGTTCTGGATGATTCGCTGGAGATTAACAGGGAGGTAGTGCGGTGTGAGACCATCCGCGCGGGGGAATATGAATGCTCGCAGGTCACGGCGATCTTGTACGAGTCGCGCGTATTCTTCATCCAACTTGGCCTGCAACTCCAACGAGCTGTCATCGATCCCAATCTGCAAAACACCTGGCAAAAACCCTCCTTCTTTATCTGTCACATCCACCCGGTAGTTGTGCTCGAACTCCTTGTCCGACATCGCGAATGTGTCGATCTTCTGCCGCTCGATGAACGCGCCGTCCATCCCGTCTTCACCGTAGATGAACTGTATGAGATCTCCAAGGGAGTTCCGA
Source organism: Rubroboletus satanas (assembly GCA_038090635.1). NCBI lineage: Eukaryota > Fungi > Basidiomycota > Agaricomycetes > Boletales > Boletaceae > Rubroboletus > Rubroboletus satanas. The sequence continues at coordinate 14,591 of JBBPNB010000315.1, forward strand.
ACGGTACCGTCATAGCAAACCATGACATCCTCCAGCGCCTTGACAAGACGCCGCTGGATATAACCAGTCTCGGCCGTCTTGACAGCCGTATCAATCAATCCCTCTCGACCAGCCATGGCGTGGAAAAAGAACTCTTGAGGCGTCAGCCCTCTCAAGTATGAGTTCTCTACGAACCCTCTTGCTTCGGGACTGAAGTCGTCCTTCGTAAAGTGCGGTAGTGTCCGATGACGGAATCCGAACGGTATACGGCGTCCCTCCACACTCTGCTGCCCCACACAGACCGACATCTGAGAGATGTTGATGTAAGAACCCTTCGAACCAGCGGTGACCATCTGCTTGACGTTGTTGTCCTCCTTGAGATTCTTTTGAGCGTATTGACCGGAGTCATCACGGGCGCGGTTTAACTCTCGCTCAACCTTGCTCTCGAATGACTCTCGAATGGTCATCCCCGGCATGGGCTTGAGCCGGTCGTGGTAAGCTTCATCGATAATCTCTGCGACTTGCTGCTTCTTCTCCCCGATGCGCTGGGTGATGAAGCTCATAACCTTGGGTCCAGCGATTGTGTCACCAATGCCGATACTAAAACCGTTGTGAAATAGCCAGAAGTTGACAACCATCTGAATCCCCGTGAATACCGATCGGGTGGCCTCCGGGCCCTTCTCACGGAAGACCACGTGGATCAAACCTCCCTGTGTTGCTCCGACGGTCTTTTTGTCCACGATTCCGAATAGGATTTCACCATTGTCGATCATCATACCGTCGTCGAACACAGGATTCGACGACTTCGGATCAGGCGCGCGGTGAATGTTGATACCCCGGGGAATAACCATGCTGAGGATTTGCTTCCCCGTCCAAAGAGGTTTTGGCTTGATGATCGCGGGAGTTGGGACATTGCCATCCCAATCGGGGACCCAGAGAAGGATGTTTTGGACGTGATTCCAGTCCAAGAATGTGTCTCGGAGGGTAAATTTACGGATACCGCACAGCGTGTCCTGTACGATACCCATAACGGGCTTGTTGGCTTGCGGAGATATAATCTGCAGAGGTTTCGTACTGTCCTCGAAGGTGATACTAAGGTAGATTACTGACCTGGCGTGGAACCCATGCAATCTGGCTCAACTCAGCACGGGTTTCTTCAGACTGGGGTATGCTGATATACCCACCATGTCAATTGGATAATCAAATGAAGTCGGGTGGACGTACTGCATGTTCATTTCATCACCATCGAAATCGGCGTTGTAAGGTGGCGTGACTGACAAATTTAAACGGAATGCTGTGAATCAAATTGTCAGTCATGCCACCTCCTAACCCCGAATGAAAACGCACTAGAGTACGGCATCAACTTCACTCGATGGCTCATCATACTCATTTTATGCAAACTGGGTTGTCGGTTAAAAAGAACGAAACTAGCGTTGGTTCTCCACGTCAGCGCATCCTACCAGGAACCACAAAACGAGATGACATACTCTCCATCTTTGAGATGCCTCTCGACGATCCATCCATACTGAAGGAAAGCATCCGCTCGCTTGTTGTATCGCAAGTCTATACGTTCACCTGTGTCCCGAACGACATATCTTGCTCCGGGATACGTTGAAGGACCATTCCGGACAAGCTCCTGGAGGTAAGCAATGTTATACGGTGTCACTATACCCAAACATCAATCCATTTCGAAACTTTGCTACGTCAGGAGGCCACACATACCTCGCTCAGGATACGTCAAATTCATGGCGATGCTCCTCGGTACGCCAACCTCATCCAGCTCCAGATTTGGATCACCAGTGATGACCGTCCGTGCGGAAAAGTCCACACGTTTCCCCATCAGGTTACCACGGAGACGGCCTTCCTTTCCTTTCAGGCGCGCACGAATGGCTTTCACAGGACGGCCACTCTTCTGCAACGCTTGCGGAATACCGGCTATATCGTTGTCCATATACGTGGCAACGTGGAACTTCCCGTCAAAGAAATAGTCGGATAGCTACGTCAGCAACGGAATGCGAATAAACGTTGGTCATTAGACTCACCTGTAGCAGTTGCTCAAACTCCGTGATGACGTGTGCAGGAGCTCCCTCCTGTTCGCAGCGCCGGACATTCGCAGAAGCTTTAATGATATCTCCGAGCTTATACGTCAAGTCGTCCTCACTCCTCATCGCACCTCCATCCACCGCTATACTCGGACGAACGGGAGGTGGGGGTACGGGCATCACAGTCAAAATCATCCACTCAGGCCGCGCATATTCGTCCGAGAGCCCAATCAAGTGCAGATCCGAATCGGACATCTTTTTGAATGTCGTATGCACTTCGGAAGGCGTAAACAGCCTTTTGTCCGGTTGCAACGACTTGACATCCTATATGGGTATAAGGTAAAATGTTTAACAAAGCCCTCAACACATTGCGTCGCTGATACGAACCTCGTCTTCGTCCTTGGGCCGCTTGTACTGGACGAATAACTTGAGACCCTCCTTTCGGATAACTGGTTGGATGTGACCACAACCACCATGCCCTTTCTTAGGCTCATCGACATCTCCTTCGACACCCTCCTCCTTGGGATCGTCAGTTTCGCAAACCATTTTTGTCTTGCAGTGCGACCAGACAACGGCCATCCGTGCTTTGGGATCGCGAACATGCCGTATTTTGTCGGCAAAATTGGGGTCGGACTGAAAAACGCACATGATATTGGACGAACATCGACACGAAAATTGAAAGGATGCAGGGATAAAAAACGTCAGTAAGCATGTTCAGAAGAAAGATGCGACATGCGCAAAAAGGTCATTACTACGACAAAAAAGCGTGACAAGGAGGCAGCGGACAAGCACATCATTGATGTATATGCTAGGCCACAGGGTGCAACGTCTCTCACCTGCGTCACAGGCAAGAGAGTAGCATGGGGGTTGGGCCACAGAGTATGCCGTCAGCATACATATAGTGGTCACCGGTCCATTTTCGCACTCCTCGTTCAGCGCCCCATTTCACCTCGCACCTCGTGTCCAACCAACACTGGGCGCTTGCAATGGCTCACGCGGCGATCAAGCGACCGAAAACGCGCGTTAGCCACGCCACAGCAGGTCAAACGCCTCGATAGCTCGAGGGACTGCCGTGATGCGGGTTTGGGGTTCTCCAGTGGATTATGGAGAGAGCCCCCAGAAAATTGGGAGGTGGGGTGCGAAACGAGTAGAGTTAAATGCGACTCACGATATCGGCCTTAAGTTTCCCACAGTTTACACATATACATTCGAGAATCTTTTTCACTTTGACAATGAAACCTTTGTTGGGCATGAGGATTCATCTAGTGTGTACCAACAAAGGATGGGACGAACCTGGATGGAAGACTGGCCTGGCTAATTCTATGTGGCCAAAATGGCCGGGACACTCGGACATACCCTCTCCGCAGGTTTGGCATTTAAAGTTTCTGTCGATGGTACCCATGCGAGGATCCATCAAGCCACCGAGCTTGGGTTTATGGGTAGTCTCATCCATGACCTCTGGATGCTCAATCTTGGCCACGGAATAGGCTTTCTGTGGGATAGGAGGACAATCAATACCCCTGGACAGGAAATGGATGTGGAAATGGCTCGCACAATTTCCTCTGGAGAAAGGATGCCAAATTGAACTTCTTTGACCTTGCGGATGGGAGCCGCCGAGTACGCGAACTGGTGACCAAGCATGACTAGCAGCGATAGAAACTGAGCGCGCGTCTGAATCAGGTAGTGGGAAAATGTGTTGTGAGGGAGAGGAAGGAAGGTCCAAGACGTGAATTAACGCGATTCGGGGGTCGTAAAGATATTCGCGAGGAAGAACGTCGATTATTTGCGATTTTGTAGGCTTTGGTGTAGGACTGTTGGAGTGGCTGAAATGACGGACAAAACCGCGGAAAAACGGGTGAACGAGATTCCTTTGGGGTTGTACAAGGCCAGGGACTCGAAAGGACACCTTGTAGGGATCGTTGGGGTGCACGACGAGGAGCGCTGTTGACCCGGTCTCGAGAGACGATGGCCGTTTGAAAACAACCTGTGAATGAGTCGCACGTTCCAACTCCGCCACAATTCACGAGCGTGCCGGCTCCGAGTCACACTAGTCACTCTGTCACACAGAACAGCAAAACGGGCAAAAGAACCCATATCGGGGGGGTTAATTTGATAGCCGGCTTCAAATCAGCTTATTAACCATGGCCTTTGTGTCGGAGCTTTAACAGCGGAGCTATGTGGGGCGGCATGCTGCGGCTGTGTGCTAAGAAGCTATCAAAGCGTACAACCACCAAAGCAGGATGACATCGTTGAGCAGCTGGCTCTGGGGAACGTCTCAGATCGACGACGCCGTCGGTGAGCAACGTCCTCGTCGTCGCACACGCCGAGCACACGCCGACACTGACCCGCCTCAGACAAGGCGACTTCTGAGCTCATTCCAGCCGGCGCTGAGGACGTCGCACTCAATCTCGAGATATGCGACCAGATCCGCTCAAAGTCGGCCCCCGCAAAGGATGCTATGCGCGCGCTCAAGCGCCGTCTCAACCATAAGAACCCGAACGTACAAATCCTCGCCCTTGGGGTAAGTACCCTTCCCGTTCCTCGACACGCGTCCCTGACATCTGTGCCGCCAGCTCACAGACATATGCGTCAAGAATGGGGGCGATCACTTCTTGACTGAAATAGCTTCCAGAGAGTTCATCGACAATCTTGTTTCCATCCTCAAGATCCCCGGTCTGAACCACGCTGTGAAGTCTGACCTACTGAAGTACATCCAGAATTGGGCTCTTGCATTCGAAGGAAAATCCTCTTTGAGCTATGTGGGTCAGGTCTACAAGACACTCAAGAATGAAGGTACGCTTCCCGCTCTTCATCATCACCTGTGTTACTCAGGGCACCCAGGGTACGATTTTCCTCCGAAGGACCTCGCCCTCGCCAACTCAGCCATGGTGGACACCTCCACCGCCCCAGAATGGATCGATTCCGATGTTTGTCTCCGCTGTCGAGCTCCCTTCACGTTCACAAACCGGAAACACCACTGCCGTAACTGTGGCCAAGTTTTCGATCACCAATGTTCATCCAAGTCGATTCCCCTTCCCCATTTTGGTATAACTCAGCCCGTTAGAGTCTGTGACAGCTGCCACTCAAAACTTTCCCGCAAGATTGAGCGGACGTGCGTGTGTGACACTCATTCTCCTCACTGTTCATACTTAGCCTATGCAGCGACAAAGGCCATCGTCATTCCGTGAGCATGTACAGCCCCCGAAATAGCAACGCCCGTGACCTCTTCGACGCTGAGCTCCAACGTGCGATTCAACTCTCCCTTCAGGAAGTCGGCGCATCTTCTGCATCCACGAAACGTCCTGGGTATGTCCCCTACCAGCCGCAGCCGTATTCCCAGCCCTCGGAACCACCCGTTGCCGACCGTACGACCTACCCTGACAAAGACAGACGATGGTCGGCACCACCCGCATCCGCAATTGCTGATGTTGATGAGGACGATCCAGATTTGAGAGCTGCAATCGAGGCCAGTTTAAGGGAGGCAAACATGCCGAAGCCAAGTGCGCCGACGGAAATGCCATCCGCTGAAGACGTGGGCTACCCTTCTTCTCACCCACCAACTGTCACTCCTACCCCATCTGTACCTAAGATTCCGAACTATGATCTCGAGCCTCTTGAATCAGATGTCATCCTCACGTTCGGCCAGACCATCGAGCATGTACAGTCCCAGGGTGGAAGAGACATGTCGCGGTATCCCGCCGTTAGCGAACTGTTTGACAAGGCGAACGGGCTGAGACCTAAGCTCGCGATGAGTTTGGACGATACAGGGAGGAAAGAACGTAGGTATTCCTTCCATCCCTCAATACTTAATCCTCCTAAACTCGCTCTTTTGTTGCTTTCCAATAACAGAACTCTTGTCCGAGATGCACGAAAAACTGTCGCAAGCGGTCAAACTCTACGACAAATTACTCACAGATCAGCTCTCCCACCCGAGTTGGCGTCGTGCATCCCCGGAACAGGCTCGCGCGTCGACGGTTCCTACTGGACCAGTGTACGATCCCAATGGGTATGCCCAACCCCAAGGACCAAATGGATACAACCAATGGGCCCTCTCGTCCCCTGGATACGCACCGCCCCGAGGGGGTACCGCTTCGTCCCAAGTCCCGCAATCGCCCACTGCGCAAACTTCTTTCCAACCATCGTATGCCCCGCCTCCGCCTCCGCTGTCAAGCACGTCGGGGCCGTCGTACTCCCACCCTTCGTTTTCCTACAACCCTTCCACAGCTGAGCAAGAGCCACAACGCCAGATGACGTCACCACCTGTACTTCCTGTGTCCTCACCACCGCTGCGGCCCCTCCTCTCCGGTGCGCAAGCAACGCAGAGCTTTCAACCTGTGTCCATCCTACAAGCGATCCCGACAATCCCTCCCGCAGACAACCTGGGTGGAATGGAGGGCCAAAGACAAGGAGAAGGAGCAAAGAGTGTGCTACCTCCCCTCCCTGAATCTCACCTGCAACCCATCACACATTTCGCACCAACTGCGTCAGCGCCTGCACTTCCCTCGGCTCTTTCCGTCAGCACTTCGCCAGGCAGAAGCACCGTCGTGCGCGCTCGCACGACCTCGTCTCGCCCGCCCATCGCTTCCCCGCCTCCGCCTGCACAGCCACATTCATCCCTTGCGCGCTCGTCTACGGTTTCACACGTTCCACCTACCCACTCCCGTACACACCCCCATTCCCGCGTACAGCCTGTACACACACTCCAACAGCCCTCGCATCTACCGCCTCCCCACCCTCAGCTAAACCCGTCGCTTCCCGCCTTCCCTACCGTCCCGACGAGCACGCCGCAAGCGTTTGACCTGTATGCACCATCCGTGCCATCTGCACCCCCGCAGGAACGGAGGGAGGAAATGTTGATTGAGCTCTAACTTCCTATTAGATGGCACCGTTGAATTTGCTACTGTGGCTACCTGCTACGGTCTGAACTAGTGACTGACTAATACATATAATGGTTGTGAAGCACTTTCTGCCAATCAACTGAACTTGTGGGGGCCCATGTCACATATACTCGAACTTGGCAGTCCTCGCTGAGCACGATCGGAAAGGATGATCACACAATCTAGTAGCAACGGAAGTGATTTTGACCGCACTATCGTCCTCGTCCTCGCCCTCGCCTTACCTTGCCCTCGCGGGTGAGGGTGAGGGCCAGACGAGACAAGACAAGACAAGGGCGCCGTGTCGCAGCTAAGCGGCAAGGGCGAGGTGTTGTGTGCATGGTCAAATGCGCGCGCCGTGTCATTGAGGGCGAGGACGATAGTGCGGCGAGGAGCGAGGACACAATGCATGCGATCGTGTGCATTGTGCCGTCGCTCCCCTCGTCAGGTGCGTGTCTCGTGTCGTTGAGGGCGAGGGCAAGGCAAGAGCAAGAGGAGCGAGGACACAACGCACACAATTGTGCATGTTATGCCGTCACTCCTTTCGTCGGGTGCGTACGCCGTGTCGTTGAGGGCGAGGGCAAGGCGAGGGCGAGAGGCAAAGACGAAGGAGAGGGAGTGTGCAGGAGCGACTCGCGTGTTGTGCAGTCGCTCCTGCGTGTCGGGTTGGGGCAAGGGCAAGAGCGAGAGGACGAGGGTGAAGGAGTGTGCAGGAGCGACCACACAACTGTGCTGGCTTGGGGGCGATGCAGTGAGGGAGCGGCGCAGTGACATGCTCACATGCAAAAAGAACGTGAACGTGACAACACATTCATGTTCGTGTTTGCACATGAACGTGTGGAGGGCGAGGACGTGCATGTGTGCATGCGAGGTGAGACCTTGAGCGAGATTGACCGTACGGCGATGCTATGTGCCAAAGTAATATTACACCAGCCCTAAATTACCACGTGATACATTGTTTTTCTCACAAATTTTATTGCAACTCACGTTACTCACGTAACTCACCTCTTGCACCCATCCGCATCATCCACCATGCACATCCCAGGGCCAACACCACCACCACCTCGTTGAACCACACCCCTCATTCACACACCCTGCTGTTCGTGCACATTAGCATGACCATCACATCCACACACCAGATCTCAGAGGCAAGGGAGAAAAAAAAGTAAGCACATTTGCAACCCCCCTGAGATGGTGTGCTCACAACCAGCATGCACATGCCTGCACAACCATCACACTCATGCACTGGAACTCAGGCAAGGGGCAAAAAGTAAGTACATCTGCAACCACTCCCTCTGAGACCACCAGCACACCCATGCACACATGGTCCAGGTCACAAGTTTGTCCTTGCCCTCACCTCCTT
>JBBPNB010000316.1:0-22833 GCA_038090635.1 Rubroboletus satanas
ACAGTTCCCTCTACCAACCTGTTACTGAGCCCCTCACCTGCCTTTTTCCACACCCATTTGCGTCCATCTGACCCTAGACGATTGATTTTGGTTTCATCAGACCATACTACCCTCTTCCAATCATCCATAGTCCAATCTTTATGGGCATAGGCAAAATCCAAACGGGCCTTGCGATGTCTAGCAGAAAGAAGAGGGCGTTTGGACTTGACTATAGCCTTCATACCAGACTTTTTCAAGTGAAGGCGGACTGTGTTGGCAGATAGAGGCTGGTTGATGATATTGGAAAGTGTTTTGGTCACCTGAACAGCAGTCTCAGCTTTGCCAGAGGTGATAAGACGCTGAGCATGATGAATATCTGTAGGGGAAAGCTTGGATGGACGACCTCCAGAAGACTTTGGAAGGTTGGAACGCTCCTTGGAACGAAGTCTGGAGATGGTGGCAATGCCTACACCAGTGCTGGATGCAATAGAACGAATAGAATGGCCAGAATCAAGCTGAGAAAGGATAGTGCTCTTTTGAGTAGCAGAAAGAGATCTCATGATGATAGTGGTTGAGAGCAAAGAAGTGTGAGACTTATTTCAAGCTCAGACATTATATTTATATGTGTGTCTTTGTTTGTAGCACCAAATAAAAACAACTATCCCTTTGTTTTACTGAAATTTTATGGATCATGTCAAAAGCTCTAAAACTGTTCCAATGGTGTCCCTGTTTTAAAATGGATGTATCTCAGCAACCCCTGAGCCAAACCACGTGGGTATTCGATCAGCAGGTATCCAGGGGTCTGTACATAACATGTTCTCACCAATGCTAAGCAGGATTCCCATGTTTACAACTGCTATTTCACATACACTCCAAAACTACAAAATATTGGAATGGTTTTTGGAGTCACTGTAAGTATCTCAGGGCTGATCCCTTGAATATCTAGCTCTCTCTCATAGGTGGTGGCATTATGAATGCCAAGGTATATCTTGGTATAATGAAGAAAGTGGATGAGTTGTGTGGGTGACAGCACGAGTGGGGGGATGGCTCCTTAACAACGCAGGTAGGAGTTTCTGGATTGTAGGGGAGTGAAGCATGGCCTGAGTCACTGGTCATGGTTGGCTTGTTGGTAGATGTCATGTTTGCAAGTGTCTGGAGAAGGAGCACAGATGTAAGGGAGTTGATATCAACATTTGGTTTTGCAGGTGTCATTGGTGTTTGTTTCAGAGCTTGGCTATGTATTGGATGCAAAAATGGCTCTTTTTTGGCTATATTGAAAGACTCAATGTTTGATGGCTCAGTGAGCATAGCCTGCCCTTCATTCTACAAAAATGGTCAGATGTTTCATGATAAGAAACAGTTAAGACATACCAATGCACGGCACCAGTCCATTATCATGGCTGGCATGAGGGGGAGTGGCCCCCTGGGCCCAACATATGTCAGCTCTTCATTGTCCTCATTCCTGTAAAGGTTCTCTAGCTTCATCTGCCAGCAAGTGAGGTTGGCACCAAGACTTTTGTAAGATGTTATCTTTCATGTTTACAGTGAGCTACAAGAAAAAAAAGATGATATTCATGTACCCTGGCATCACTGTCAGACGATTCATTGCTGTCACCATCAGAGTCAGCCACACAGGGAAGTTTCTCTATGTGTTTCATGTCAATAAAGCTCCTTGTTGTCCCTGGATTCTTAGCCTGTATTTTCTTTATCATTTCTTTGTAATTGGCCTCATTGTCAACACCTATCACATTGTTGATGTGCTGACTAATATCACTGTGCCAGTTAGAATCAGCAAAAGTGAAAAAATGAATGACTCAAGTCAGCTACTTGACTGACCTTTTCGCTTCCAGTGGCATGAACTTGAAGGGAAAACATTTCTTCTCAGAGGCTTTGAAGTGACCCTGGCTATGTTTGTCGAGAATACTCTGTAAAAAGTTGAGGTAGTTGCCCTCATTGATGCAAAAGACAAGCTCCTTCATCTTGGTGGATTTCTCCTCCTTCACAGTCTTACCCTTTTTCTTGAACACATAGACAGTGAGAACTAGTGCAAAGGAATAGGGTTCCTCTGATGAATGAGTAGGAGATGGTGAGGCCATGATGGTGGCAGAGTCATGACTCAGAGTGTACTACTAAAATAAATTGCAGCATATAGATCAGCACTCAGATACTCTTAGGATCCTTGTTTGCCTATTAAGCAAGCATCAAAATCAAAAGTAGTTTTCTGCAGAATAATGAAAACTGCTGTAATGAAGCAACCAGTTGCTCCACTGTCGATCAAGCCATTAGTTCTGATGATTTTGCCATTCTGCTTCCAGACACAGTGGGATTCAAATAGAATTACTCTTTGCTCCAAAAATAAATACAGAGGCTATTGTAAAGGGAGGCATTGATGTTGGTCCATTTCTCCCAGCTAAAAATGCAGACTAGTGGGGTTGGAAGGGCACACCTTCATGAGTTGCTTGGCCTCTTTCATCTGAGCTGCATGTGACTCATCTGTTTCAAGGATGTTTACATTTTCCCATTGTGGGCTGGCAGGTGGTTCTGTGGGCAGCTGGAAATTCCCATAGAGAAGTCCTTCCTTGTCTAGGTTCAGGTCATCAGTGACCTGGAGCATGCAGAGAATTTCTTCTTGGCTGGTATTATGCTAAAGACTGGCAAGCATGGTGTCTAGCTGATTTGACTGGGATGGAGCTGGCTGCTCCCTGGATGAGGGTGTGGTGGAGAGTTGTCTTGCATGGTAGAACAGCCTGGCTAGGGAAGAGGGGTTTCCTGGGTAACCGGGGTGGTTCCTCAAATGACATCACTTCTTCTTGCAGAGGAAGCACTCTCTGCTTTGATGGAGTTTGCTTCATTCTAGATGGGAGATGGTGAGGTAGTCCACCTACATGGCATTTGGATTATGCTGATGATGGTTTCCACTGAAATCAGGAGCAGATTGTTTCTTGAGGCTGTTCATTCTCTGCTGTCCAGATTCTGTGTCGGTCACAGCTTCATAGACTTCCTTCATGCTGGTGGCCTTCTTGAAGATATTGACCTGTATTAATTCTTGGGCAATGTATGGATCAATTCCTTAAAGGAACCATTCTTCAAGAGCATGGATTTCATTGTTGAGTCTGGAACGGACAGCTAGGATCAAGAAGTTGGAAATAAACTTCTCGAAACCTTGGGCTGATCTAGTATCCTGGGTAAAAGTGGCATTGTAGGCTAACTCAAGACAATTCAGTGCTGTCATAGGGAGAGAAGGCCATTTCAAAGGCCTTGCAGATCTTCTCTAAGGTTTTGTCAGCACTGAGTACAGTGGTATCATTGAGTTTGGTGAGCCAGGCTTCAGCAAAAGCCTTCCCTCATCCCTTGTTCATTCTATTAAGGAGAATATATGTCTTGGCCATGTCGGTATACTTTAGTTTATGAAGGGTGAAAAATCCCATCATGACAAGTAACCATCTGTAAGCATCCTGGGACTCTCCCAAGAACTCCTCTGGGAGGGCAGCTTTAATCTCTCCTGTTATGTTGTCTTTGTTGTTGTTGTTGTCAGAGGAAAAGAGGTCTGATCCTCCTGGACTATGGAGATTACTGGGGTGTGGGGGATCTGGCTTCCTGGGAGGGGAGTCTATCCCAATAGGTTCTCCACCTTCTTCAACTGATGTGGGCAGTTGGGTGGGAACAGCCAATGGGGTCTCAGGCTGATAGGGGGGATCACTTGAGGAAGCATTGGAGATAGAAGGGATGGGAGATATATGGGATGGTGGAGGTTGGTAGTGAGATGGGGGGGGAGCAGTAGATCTGAAAGAATCAGAGATTCTTCTTGACAACATGTGTTTGGGAATGGTGGCAAATTGGGAATGAGTGATAGACCTAACTGGGTTGGCTACTCTCTCTTCCTCATCTTCTTCAGAGTCTCTTGCGAGCATTTGAGAAAGGCTGATATGGTGTGTGGTAATGAATAAGGGCTACTATCTGGTAGCCTGAATGGAGAGGCTTGGGTGATGGTAACACCAACAAAAAGGAATCTTGATCTTTTATTATGCGGGTCCATAACAATCTCAAACCAGTGGTATTCTGGAAAAGTCCTCTATTGGTTTGAGAAATGAGTGTTGAAGGGGTCAGGTCCTCAACACGTATCACTTGAGAATAATGGGAACTTCAAAGAAGACAGCATAGGATACTTGAGAGTAGTGACCGGTGGGGGTCTAGTGCACTAGCCTTCTCCCTCTGGAGTGCCTACACTAGTCTATCATATATGTGGGACTGACCATGTAGCAATCTATGTATGGAGAGGGTTTTCACCAGAAGGCTGAGCATGCTGGCTCCCAACAGATGATACTATGTCAGGGAGACAGTACCCTTCCTGAGCAAAAGCTTAGGTGTGAAGATTAAAGGTTAACCTTGGCTAAGACTGATCGCAAGAAGCAGTGATAGAAGCAGAGTGATAGAAGTAAGGTGGCGATCAGACTTCACAGCAAATCAAGAGAGTCATGGAGAATGGCATAGATCAAGATTAAGGGAAGAGAAGCATACAGCTGAGTCTGAACTTAAATACTAACTAGGTTGTTTAGAGGAGGCTTTTACTACCTATATTAGAACAGCACTAATGGAGCAAGATCTGATTGGGATCTAGATTTGTCTGGGGTGAGGGAAACATGAGGCATCATGTAGCAGAGTGATGCCAAAGTGAGATGTGTCCGCATATGAAATGGAAAGAATATAAAATACTATATATAGGGTCCATGAGGTTTCCCTGGGGAATCCCTGGTGAGTCCCTTCCCTGGGGATCAAACATATTGGTACAGTGATCTCCAAAATTATTGCAATGTTTGGTAAACTTTCATTGTCTAAGATATAGAGCATGGCAGTATGGGAATCATGCTTAGCCATAGTGGGTGTTACAGCTATGCCATCCCCCACATTATTTCTTTAAAATAACCCCAACTTACCTTCTCATACCCTTGGAAGAAACCTCCTCAATGAGTTGTGCAACCTAGGACATGAGGACCTCATGCCGGACGAGCTCTGGGACGAGTTCATGAGCCTTGACTATGTTGCCCCTGAAGATGATGGAACTCCCCAGGGATCATCCCTAATTTCCTTTTACGTATCATTTCCAATTACTGTATTTTATACACGGACACATCTTGCCTCAGTAGTTACCGTACTTAGGTAATGCCTTGTGTTCCCCTCACCCAGACAGATCTAGATCCCAATCTATGATCTCGCTCAATATAGTGCCATCTTATATAGGTAGTTAAGGCCTCCCCTAAACTACCTAAGTAGTATTTAAGTTCAGACCCCACTGTACTTTCCCTCCAATCTTGATCTGCACCATTCACCATAACAGTCTTGATCGCTGCGAAGCCTGATTGCCACTTTGCTTCTATATCACTGCTTCTATCTCCATATCTTGTGATCAGTCTTAGCCTGAGGTTAACACCCAGCGCCTAAGCCTTTGTCCTAGAAGGGTACCATCCCCTAGGCATAGTACCACCCATTGGAAGCCAGCATGCTTGTTCTCCCGGTGAAGGACCACTTGTATGCAGAGTGCTATGTGAACGGCCCCACATATACATCAGGCTAGTGTAGGTACTCCAGAGGGAGAAGGCTAGTGCACTAGATCTCCACTGGTCACTGCTCTCGAGCATCTGGTGCTGTCACCTTGGGAGTTCCCATTCTCTCCTAGTGATATGTGTTGAGACCAGCCCTCTCAACACTCGTTCTCCAAGCCAATAGGAGACTTTCCCAGTACACCACTGTGGTCGAGATTGTTACGGTCCTGTGTAACAAAAGATCAAGATTCTTTCTCATTGGTGTTACTATCACCCAATGCCCCTCCATTCCGGCTACCAGGGTAGCCATCATTCGTCACCACGCATCACATCAGCCTTTCTCAGATTCTCACAAGAGATTCTGAAGAAGACGAAGAGAGAGTAGCCAGCCCAGTTAGGTCTACCACTCATTCCCAATTCACCACCATATCTGAACACATGTCGTCAAGAAGGATCTCTGGTTCTTCCAGAGCTACCACTCCCCCGCCAGCCCATTACCAACCTCCCCCACCCACCCACACATCTCCTACCCCTTCCATCTCCCATCCTTCCTCAGGTAGTCCCCCCTATTGGCCAGAGACCCCATCGGCCATTCCTATTCAACTGCCACTATCAGTTGAGGAAGGAGGAGAACCTATCGAAGTAGACTCCCCACCTAGGAAACCCACCCATCCATCTCAACCCTCCAGTAATCCCCCTAGCCCAGGAGGATCAGACCCCTTTCCTTCAGACAATGACAATAACAATGAAGACGACATGACCGGAGAGATTAAAGCCACCCTTCCAGAGGAGTTCTTAGGAGAGTCCCAGGATGCTTACAGATGGTTGCTCGCCATGAAGAGATACTTCGCCCTTCATGACCTAAAGTATACTGACACAGCCAAGACATATATCTTCCTTAACAGGATGAATAAAGGATGAGGGAAGGCTTTCGCAGAAGCCTGGCTCACCAAGCTAGCCGACCCAGCTGAACTCAGTGTCGATAAAACCCTTGAGAAGATCTATACAGCCTTTGAAACAGTGTTTTCCCCCTATGACAGCACAGAGTCAGCAAGGGTCAGCCTTGCCACCCTCATGCAGGACACCAGGTCCCCTCGAGACTTTAAAAAGTCCAATTCAGACTTTTCGGTTCTCGCAGTCCAGTCTGGACTCAATAAACAAATCCATGCACTCGAAGAATGGTTCCTTCGAGGTGTTGATCCATACATTGCCCTTAAATTAACAAGGATCAAAACCTTCAAGAAAGCCACAGACATGGAACAAGTTTATGAAGCCATGGCTGACACAGAATCCAGACAATGAAGGATGAACAGCTTCAAGAAGAGGGCCGCTCCTGCCTATGCAGCCCAGCATAGACACCACGACCCTAACGCTATGCAGGTGGACCGCCTTACCATCTTTCCCATAGAACAAAGCTGACTTCACAAATTTGGAGGATGCTTCGTCTGCAAGAAGAAGAGATGTCATTCTAGGAACCACTCCGGGTACCCAGGGAACCCCTCTCCCACACCACTCCGGCTGTCTTACCATGTGAGAGCCCTCTCCACCACCTCTCCACCATCCAGGGAGCAGCTGACTTCTTCCCAGCCTGATCAGCTGGACCACATGCTTGCCAGTTTTCAGCACAGCAGCAGCCAAGGAGAAATCCTCCGCACACTATAGGTTGCTTTTGACCCGAACCTAGACGAGGAAGGACTTCCCTATAATGGAAACTTCCAGCAGCCATGGAACTGCCCACCAGCCCACAATGGGAACACATTAATGTCCTCGAAACAGAGGAATCCCTTGCAGCTCAGATGAAAGAGGCTGAGCCAATCATGAAGGTGTGCCCTTCCAAATCCACTAGTCCGCATTTTTAGTCAGGAGCAATGGACCGACATCATTGCCTCCCTTTACGATTGACCTGTATTTATTTCTGGAGCGAAGAGTAATTCTATTCAAATCCCACTTCGCGTCTGGAAGCAGGATGGCAAAATTGTCGGGACTAACACCTTAATCAACAGTGGGGCCACCGGTTGCTTCATAAACCGAACAACCGCGATACAGATGGGACTGCCCATCTATGCCCTAGAAGCACCAATTCTAGCATGGAACGTTGACAGATCCCACAACGTTTCCGGAACTATCAAGTACAAAATCAATGTGGTTTTGGACTACAGAGGACTGAAAGAGCAGCGGGATCTCTTTATCCTCAACAGCAGCAAAGAGGGAGTTATTCTAGGTCTCCTATGGCTTTGGGCCATCAACCTGAACATAGATTGGAAGGCAGGGAACATGACCATCACCCCCTCATCGTACCAAAGAACCTTGGATGACTACCCAATCGCAATGCAGCAGTGTTATCTGCTCAGATATCTGGGTCATGGCGAGGAAGAGACTATTGAAGACGGTCTCTACCAATCATTTTGCAGGTGGACACCCATACAGCATGCAAAGTCCTTCCATGCCCACGGGGACATCCCCGAGTTCATAATATGATGAACCACACTATCTACCACAATAGCCCAACAAGAGCTCGAAAGCAAAACGCAGGTGGTTCTACCTCGAGCTTTCCAGCAATACGCCAACGTCTTTACCAAGAAAGATACCAAACTCCCACCTTCCTGTCCCTATGACCATGCCATCAAACTGAAAGACTCATTTATTCCAAAACAAGCCAAGAACTACCCTCTCAACCCTGCTGAACAGGAGGCATGCAAGGAGTTCATTGATGAACATCTCAAATCTGGAAAGATCATCCCGTCCAAGTCCCCCCAAGCTTTCCCTTTCTTCTTTGTTCAAAAGACAGATGGGAAACTTCGCCCCTGCCAAGACTATCAGTACCTAAACACTCACACTGTCAAGAATGTGTATCCCCTCCCACTTATCTCCGACCTCACCGACAAACTAAAAGAATCAAAGATCTTTATGAAGTTTGACGTTCGCTGGGGATATAATAATGTTCTTATCAAATCTGAGGACTGATGGAAGGCAGCCTTCATCACCCCATTTGGGCTCTTTGAGCCCATGGTTTTGTTCTTCGGAATGTGCAATTCACCTGCCACATTCCAGGCCTTCATAGACAACCTCTTCGGTGACTACATAGTGGAAGGGTGGCTGATCATCTACATGGACGATCTTCTTATCCATTCAGCCGACCCCGCCTTGCATGAAGAGCACACACAGAAGATTCTCTAACACTTTCATGAACATGAGATGTACCTCAAGCTGGAAAAGTGTATTTTCACAGCTTCGGAAGTGGAGTACTTAGGAATGATCATCAATGAAGATGGTCTCAAGATGAACCCTGCCAAACTCAAGGCCATAGAGGAATGGTCCTCACTGGATAGCATCAAGGCTGTACACTTATTTTTAGGATTCTGTAACTTCTATTGAAAGTTTATCCCCTCATTCTCGGATATCGCCCATCCTCTTCTGGATCTAATGAAGAAGACCATGGTATGGTCCTGGGAACCCCACCATGAAGAATCCTTCCAGAAGCTAAAAGTCGCGTTCACTCACCGACCTGTTTTAGCCTTTCCGGACACCTCCAAGCCTTTCACCCTCATGACGGATGTGTCCCTCACCGCATCAGGGGGCATACTGATGCAACTGAATGCCAATGGTGATCTCTAGCCATGTGGCTATATATCGCAAATGTTCTCTCCAGCAGAGCAAAACTATGATATCTTTGACCGCGAACTACTTGCCATCATATGCAGACTCCAGGAGTGGTGCCAGCACCTCCTCAGATCACCTCATTCAGTTATGATTTTTATGGATCATAAGAACTTGACTTACTACAAGCAGGCACATATGCTATTATACCACATCTCACGAAGGCTCCTGTTCTTACAGGATTTTGACCTCACTTATGTGGCCTTACCTGGCATGCAAATGGCACCCACAGATGCCTTATCACATCAGGATGACATCGATACTTCCCTGAACAACCAGAATGTCCAGGTCTTACCTGACTCTGCCTCCGAGGGCCAGATCAACCGCATTGATCTGGTGCTGGCAAGTAAGATCCAAGCTTCCACAGCCTCGGACCCCCTTGTAGTGGAAGCCCTCCGCTGCATGGAACTGGAGGAAACTCTTTTTGACTGGTCTTACCCAGAAGATTGGACCTTTGATGAAGGATGCCTATACTTCTGCGGACGTCTTTACATGCCTACTGACACACGTTCCGATCTTGTCAAAGCAGCATATTCTTCGCCCGAAGGAGGACATGGTGGCCACTTACGCACCATGGCCCACCTCTCTAAGGATTACTGGTGGCCCGGACTTTCCTCTTTTGTCCGCTGCTACGTAACTGGGTGTGCTGTCTGCCAAATGTACAAGGTCCAGACCCACCCCATGGTTTCCCCTCTTAATCTCCTTTTCCTCACCACGAGCTGCCCCTTCCAAAATCTCTCTGTGGATCTCATCACAGATCTTCCCCCAATATGGGGCTTTGACTCTGTCATGGTCGTGGTCGACCATGGCCTTAGTAAGGGGGTAATTCTTGCCCCTTGCTCCAAAACGATTGACATGGCTGGAATCACCCATCTTTTCTTTGAAAATGTGTTCAAATGCTATGGTCTACATGAGAAAGTCATGTCAGACCGAGGTCCGCAATTCGCTTCAGCCTTTGCCAAGGAACTTGCCCGCCTCCTTGAATATGACATTGCCCTTTTCACAGCCTACCATCCCCTTCAAACCCTGGAAAGTGGGCGACAAGGTCTGATTGGATTCGCGGAACTTGAAACTTCAAGTCCCATCATGGAAATTCGCACCTCACCGAACTGGACCCTTTGAGATCTCCCAGGTGATCTCTGCCGTGGTGTACCACCTATGGCTCCCGAAGACATGGAAAATCCATGATGTCTTCCATGCCTCACTCCTCACAGCCTTCAAGGAAACTTCCAAGCATGGCCCCAACTTCCCACGGCCACCTCTGGAACTCATAGCCACAGAAGAAGAATACAAAATTGAAAAGATCATCAATCACAGGGGAACTGCTGGCCAAAGGCAGTACTTATGCCATTAGAAGGGATATTCTGATGCCAAGTGGACTTGGGAACCCCCGTCCAACTTAGGAAATGCCAAGGAACTCCTCTCTGAGTATAAAAAGAGGGTCGGACTCTAAATCCTCCTTTCCTTCATTCCACCACCATTACCCATGCCCACTCTATCTTCCCTTTTCAACAACACCCCCCTTTCCATTCATATTTCCCAACTTCCTGCCTATGCCCATTGACTCCTCTATATTGGAGCACTTGAGAATGTTGAGGCCCTCACAATGATCGAGGCCTTACCCTTCTACTACGCCGACAATACCCTCGTCCACCTCATTCAACTCTTTTGCCTTTACACGGCCCTTCAAACCCTTCTTATCCAGGCCACCTGATGTTAGGCAGGTCCAGCTATCTTCGGGACAGATTACCAACAAGTCCAGGACTCCCCCACCATCATGGCCATCAAACAACTCTTGGTCAAGAACCAAAACCTCTCTCTCGACCTACTTTACATCCACAGCTTCTCACTCTGCATCGCCCTTCTCCCTGAAGGAACCCTCACGAGGATTGTATGGCCTGTCCTCCTCTCCCTATCCGAGAGAGATAGAGAGGAATATTTTCACAACTCCCCCCTTCCTGATACCAGATCCAGCTCCTTCCGGGCAGTCCATGTGGCCCTCAAGGAAGCTCTTCCCATCCCCATTGATCTTCATGGAGAACCCAGACCAGGTAAATCAATTGATTCACTTGCTGGAGGAGGAGTTGGAGTGTTTGTGCCCCCCTCCGACAGCGAGACCACTGTTACCCCCGATTCCCCTACCTCCAGTCTCTTCTCCTTCAGGACCCCCTCCTCCATACTGTTTGGCAGGTTTACTCCCTCCTCCGTTGAACCAAACACCACCTCCCTGCCCGCCATCAACGGAGCCCCTCGTATCCTGGAATCCAACTCCACTGGGCCCATATATAGAGTCTCAAGGTGTCAACATACTGTCCTTTTCAGGACAGGCCTACCCACCAGCCGCATCAACGAATGCAATATTCCCAATGTATTGGGAAACCCTGCAAGCTCAAGCCCCCCAGCTCGTCAATTGTCCCTCCCCACTCCAAATGGAGCACCGTCCCCCGTACCCTCTATCTCCTTTGCTACCCTTGTTGGTCCCCCAACCGTACATCATTCCTCTCCAGTACCAATGGACGCCCACCCTCGTATCCCTGACTCCGTACATGCTCGACCAGGTTTACCCCAACTGGTCCCACCCAGGTGCTTCAAATGCGGGGCAAGGACCCATCTTAGGGTTGACTGCCTCCAATACCAGTGCCCTCTTTGCCACACCATCGCACCTGGCCACCCCCAATACCATTGCCCTCAGCAATGTTGCTCCCTTTGTGAACAGGCTGGCCACTGAGGACAGAACTGCCACCTGGCTGACCTGTCCCCCGAACAGTGGGACCTTACCAACTATGAAGTCAACGGAGGAGATAGCTCCTGAGATGGAACTTCAGGGCTGTGAGGGGGGTAATGTTATGGCTATGCCATCCCCCACCTTATTTCCTTGGAATAACCCCAACTCACCTTCTCATACCCTTGGAAGGAACCTCCTCAATGAGTTGTGCAATCTAGGACATGAGGAACTCATGCTGGACAAGCTCTGGGACAAGTTCATGAGCCTTGACTATGTTGCACCTGAAGACGATGGGACTCCCCAAGGAATCTCCAGGGATCATCCCTAATTTTCTTTTATGTATTATTTCCAATTACTGTATTTCATACACAGACACATCTCACCTCGGCAGTTACCATACTTAGGTAATGCCTCATGTTCTCCTCACCCAGACAGATCTAGATCCCAATCTACGATCTCGCTCAATATAGTGCCACCTTATATAGGTAGTTAAGGCCTCCCCTAAACTATAGGCATACTCTCAATCAACTTCTGACACTCCTCAAGTGGTATTCCCTCCCATTCCTCCTGAATTCTTTCCTACAATGCATGAATCCCAGTAGGAGGGTCTACATGATCTGCTAGCCTCCTTTTCAGATAATCTCACAGATGTTCAATGGGGTTTAGGTCAGGGGACTGTGCAGGCCATACAATAGTTCTGAAATCCTGCTCTTCCAGCCACTACTTGACCTTTCTGCAGGTATGCTTGGGATCATTGTCCTGCTGAAAGATGATGTCAGAAGGATTAAGACCATAATACTCCAAGGTATTTAGGAATTCATCCTTCAAAATTTGAAGGTAAAGGTCACCATCCATTCTATCATCAATCTTGGCAGCATAGCCAACTCCCTGCCAAGTCATACAGCCCCACATCATCAAGGAACCACCTCTAAACTTGACTGTTCCTTGTACCACTCTATCATCGAGCCCCTCACCTGCCTTTTTTCACACCCATTTGTGCCCATCTGACTCTAGGCGATTAATTTTAGTTTCATTGGATCATACTACCTTCTTCCAATCCTCCACAGTCCAATTTTTATGAGCATAGACAAAATCTAGACAAGCTTTATGATACTTTGCTGAGAGAAGAGGTCATTTTGACTTGATCACAGCCTTCATACCAGCCTTCTTCAAGTGCCAGCATACTGTGATGGTAGAGAGAAATTTATTGATAATATTGGTGAGAGCCTTGGTCATCTGGACAGTATTCTCTGCCTTTCCAGAAAAAATAAGACAAATACCATGGCAAATACTGGCAGAGGAAAGCTTGGATAGATGACCTCCAATAGATTTCTGAAGCTCAGAACTCTCCTTGAAACAAAGTCTAGAGATGGTAGAAGCATGGAGATGAATGGCAGATGCAATGGCTGCAGGAGAGTAATTAGCATCAAGCATAGAGAGGATGGTATTTTGTTGAGTAAGGGAAATGGATCTTATGATGATATGGTTGGGAATAAAGATGTGTGAGAATTATTTTGAACTCAGACATGATATTTATATGTTTATCTTTATTTATATAACCAAATATTATCAAATAATGATGTGATTTCAATGGATTCCATATTTTTTATGAAAGATGCAAAACTATTGCAATGGTATTTCTGTTTTGATATTGGCATATCTTCACAGCTGTCTGCTCTGTCATGTAACAAGGCATGAGTGAAGCAACAGAGCTCGGTCTTTGGTCAAGCGGCGGGATGTGGTGCATCATCTCTTTCTCTCACGCCACTTCCTGCGCCACCCATCAGCATCTGTAATGCAGCTCATCATCAGTTTTGCACACAGCAGTCCCTTTACATCTTTGTTCTTTACTTACAATCCTTCTCTTCACATTTTACTCTTTCTTATCACCAAATATGGCTGACCCGAGGTTGGAGCAACCCCCTGACTATACTAACAACAAATTCGCAGTTATTTGTGATGGTCTAAAAGCTGGTCATGGCGAGAATGACCAACAGGTAATCCAGAGGCTAGTGGCAGCCTGGGAAGCCAACCATGCCAGGAGAGCTCATGCCTGGACCATGGCCCAGGAAGCAGCTGCATGTGTTGCTGAGGAAGCCAATTGAGAGCAGAGATGCTTAGAGAAGAAGGCCAAAAGGCTAGCTGCCAAAGAGGCTGAGTGCGAACGCATGGAATCAGATAAGAAAAAACCTAAAATGAAGGTTTTTGAGCCAGGCACCTCCATTGCAAACATCCTAGTACCCCAGCCATTGCAATATGCATTGTAGAAATTAAGTTCCTTCAATTTCGTTGAACTCTGGTACTTCTTACCAAAGGGTTGTGCAGACACAGCACGTAACAACAAGTCCCATGCAGATGATACCTTCAGCCTTTCCAAAATGGATGATATCCTAACTGTCAAGTTGGTGGCCTCTGTCAGGGCCTCATAAAACACCCTAGCAGACCATGAACTTTCGTTTGAGAGCTTCCTGCAAGCCAAGAACAGCCTGCTGGTTTATGCAAGAAAGGCCAACTGGTCCATGTCAACTTAAACTCCTTAGCCATATTCTTCTGGAAGATTGAGATGTATCCCATTCGAAAAATGGCCCTAGGCAACAAAATTGTGCTTTTGTATGCGGCAAGAGTGCACTGAGACTGGCACAATGAGATCAAAGCCAATAACGGCTATGATGTCTCCATTATCAACAAAAACCTCATGCACGACATTGCATCCGAAGTTCTGTCCAATGATTACCAGAAAGTGAAATCTAAGATAGAAATCTCCTCCTCTTCACTGTTGCACAATAACTCACTTTCTTCTCCCAAACTCCTCCTCCTGTCTTGTCATATCATCTCCCAACACTATCACCGATCGCTGACCATCAGACCATGTCCCCATTGATTATGTGATCACCATTGGTGTGGACCTTGTCCCCTTCAGTCAAAATCTCCACCATTCATTGTGGGCTATGTCCCCCTGGTGCATTGATGCTGCTGCACAACCCCTATATACATTCCTCTCTGTCCGCTTCACAGATGAAAGAGCTCATTGCTCACACGGAATCTCTGGCCAATTGCTCCTGGTGGGGCCCTGCATCTCGCACCTCCCACACCAAACAGTGGAACTTTTGTAATATCTGAAGGTCCCATTCAGCTTTTCCAGGTCCATCCCATGCCCGTAGCTGATTTGAAGTACAATTACACACAGGCACTCAGTCCCTGCCACAATCCTTTCACAGGCATTCAAAGAGCCACAGCAGCCAATCAGTTTGTCCCCAATGTCTTGGCTGTCAACCACACTCAATTCACTGTTGCAGCTCAAAGGAACTGTGAGATGGTTCTTCAGCCTGGTGTTGCTGCAACTTTGAGGGTTGCCTTGTCAATTCAAAGGGCATCTCTGTTTGTTTTGACTGGCAATGTCCCTTTGGATGTCACACAACCCATACCTCCACTTTGCATGAATGCTTAGGATGTGGCAGCGCTGATCATGGAACTCAAACGTGTGCTAGAGCTGAGAAAAATTAAGGCTTTCACTCCTTACATCCCTGAAGCCTGGAGTCAGTCCTTAGTTGAAGCTGGTCTTATTAGTAAATACCCATCAATCCCTGATGGCTTGAGGCATGGCTTTCATGTCAGCCTATCAAACTTATCCCAATTATATTCTTCCCCTAACAGTTTCTGAATCGAGAAGCATAGAGACACCTTTAATGCCATAATAAATAAGGAATTTTCTAAGGGTTGTTATATTGGCTCCTTTAATCATGAAACTCTAGAATCTTTAATTGGCCCCTTCCAGACTACTCCACTCTCATTGGTTCCCAAATCAGGGAAGCCAGGGAAATTCTGTCTCATACAAAATCTGTTCTTTCCCCACAAACCTTTGACAAATCTAGTTTCATCCCCAAACTCCCAGGTGAATCCAGATGACTTCCCCACCCACTATAGCACTTTTCAGGTTACCTTCACCATAATATCATCTCTCTCCCCAGGATCACAGGCTGCAGTACAAGATGTTGCTGGGACATATCGTACAATTCCATCACACCCCTCACAATGGCCATCTCTTATTATCAGACTTGGTAATGACCAATTTGCAGTTGACACTTCCTTTTGCTTTGGATTTTCCCCTTCAGGGAGTATCTACAGTATGGCCTGATTGGTGCAGCTGGGGCTGACATAATGAGATACAAGGGCATTGATCCCATACCCAGATGGGTTGATGACCACTTGTTTTTTTGTATCTGGCAAGAATTTCTCATCCCTTACAGCCAAATCCAAGCATTGTGCACTAAGAGGATAGCCAAACTCGGTGGCCCTATTACCAGGAGTGGTCGCACATGGTTTGTGGGCAATTTGCTACCAAATGATGAAATCAAGGAATTTGATGAAGATATGGAATTTCTCCTCAAGGACCTTTCCCTGTCTTCCCCCTGCCGAATTGAGGATGCTCAATTCTGCTATGATTTTGAGGATATCAATCAGGTATCCCATCTTTTGGATATCCCCTGGGAAGCCTCCAAGGATGTTTCATTCATGGATTCAGTCACGTTCATTGGCCTCATTTGAAATCTGATTAACTGCACCATAACCCTCACTGAGGCTAAGTGACTGAAGTACCTTGTCACTATCTCTGAATAGAAATGCTGCAGAACACACATACTGCAAGATGTGCAGAAGCTGCATGGCAAGCTGCTACATGCATCATTGATTTTCCCATCCGGCCACACATACCTCACCAATCTCAAGGCAATGCTATCAATTTTTGGCAACAACCCCTTTAAGCCTCGAACACCACCTCGTAACACTCCAAATGACCTCAAATGGTAACACACCACCTTATCCCCTTCTCTCCTCCCTACCATTACCATTCCCAGCCCTCAGTCAGTCGTCAACCTCCAGGCCTTCTCTGATGCAAGCTCCAGCGTTGGGATCACAATTGTCATTGGCAATCGCTGGCATGCTTGGAACCTCATTGGAAACTGGAAAAGGGATGGACAGGACATTGCTTGGACCGAAAGTATTGCTTTCAAGCTCCTCAACCAAGCAATCATTGATGCTGGAGCCTCCAACGTCCATCTCAAGGTTTTCAGAGACAACATCAGCATGGTCAAAGGTTGGGCAAACGGACGCAGCAGGAACAGGCAAATCAACCAGTCATTCAGATGAGTCCATGCAACTCTACAGAATGCTCAGTGCAAGGTTATTGCCTGCTATGTCCCAAGCAATGACAATCTGGCTGATGGCCCCTCCAGAGGAGTTTACCCCCCCTCACTTTACCTCCTCCCAAAAGTCTGGATCCCTGGCGATGTGTAACCCCTCCTCCATGACCCCTTAACTGGCCCTAGCAACCCAATCCAGCCTTTCATGCTTAATTGTCCTAGTATTGTCACAGCCTCTGCACACGACAATCAGCCCTCTTTTGAGTACACTCCAGTTCCACAATAGCAGCACCCATCCCCAGAGCAGACATGAAGCTGGTAGATGTTCACCCCACTCTAAGCAATCTGCTGCTCCTCTGGGTGACTCTCTGACCTTTTTTCTTTTTTCTTTTTTTCCAGCACACCTCACACCCAATCCACTCCTGTTTCCCTCCTCCCTGCACCCCACATGCAAGGCAAGGGACTGTTTGCTACTGTGGTCCCTCTCTCACTCCTGTCCAAATGATATGGGCTCAGCCAACCTATCATAAGTGGACGTCCAATGCATTTACAATGTAATCTCTCATGCCTGGGCAGATAGCACCAAGACTACATACAGCTCTGGCCTTCTGACCTTCCACATTTTTTGTGACAGAAAGGGCATCTTCAAAGCTGACCATGCCTCTGCCAGCTCTGTACTCTTAGCAGCCTTCACCTCAACACTCACAGGTTTGTACTCTGGCAGTGCCGTTTTCAACTACCTCAACGGTATCAAGGCCTGGCCCACCATCCATGGCCTCAGCTGGGCCTTGAACAAAACAGAGACAGATGCCCTCCTCAAGGCAGCATCCTTTCTCACCCCGTCCTCCTCCAAAAGACCATCCCAAGAGCCTTACACTGTGGATATCATCATCACAATTCGTAATCAGTTAGGCCTACTCACTCCTTTGCACACTGTAACTTTTGCATGCCTTACAACCATTTTTTATGTCACAGCCTGCTTCGATGAATTCACCACCAGAACTCTCACTTCGTTTGATCCCAATACCCATGTCAAATCCTCAGATGTCCGGGTTGATCATGACAGAAATGGCATTGCTGTCATGAACTTTCATCTTCCACACACCAAATCAGTGCTGGGTGGTGAAGACGTCAACTGGGCCAAGCAATCCAACCCTTTGGACCTCTCCGAAGCCTTTGACAATCACATCAAGGTAAACGCCCCACTGTCAAATAGCCCACTCTTTGCATACATTCACAAAAGGAGTCACAGGCTCCTCACCAAAACCAAGTTCATTGTGGTGCTTAACGTAGCTCTAAGTGCCGCTGGGAAAACTCCCCTCCAAGGGCATGGGATCTGTATTGGTTCCACCCTGGAATACCTGCTCAGGAATATCCTGTTTGAAGTGGTCAAGGTAAAAGGAAGGTGGGCTAGTAATGCTTTCCTCAGATATCTCTGCCATGATGTGCGAATCCTTGCACCGTACATGTAGGCTCAACCCAAGCTACAAGAATCCTTCCTCTGTTTAACCCTACCAATGGTCCACTAATAACCATGAGTTTTTCATCCTTCAGTTCTCCTCCTACTGCTTGGGCGCATAGCCATCACTGCGTGCATCACAGAACTCCTTATATTCAAATCAGCAGCTCATCAAAAAGCCCAGAACAATCCATGGAGCCAGACAGTGCTCTGCACTGCCACCTGCCCTCCTGTTTCTCATATCACATGCATCTCTCTGTTCAGACTTGTTCATTCATAGCACTTTTCCTACGTCATCACATGTATCTATGATCCATAGCATTTCTTGTCTCCCTTCATCCACTCGCCTGAGCAACTTCCAAAGACACTGAGCCAAATCACATGACCTAGGGGGCAATCATGTATCCAGGGGTATGCACTATATTTAGTCCCACTATGACTAAGCATGATTCCCACACTGTCATGCTCTATATCTTAGACAATGAAAATTCACCAAACATTGCAATAGTTTTGGAGGTCACTACTGTATATTCATGAAATCATCCCAGAGGTCATCTGGGATAAGCCTATTGTCGCTAAGGTCGCACAGGTCATTAAGGAGCTCTCTACCAAGAGAGTAGATGAGCGAATGGTCCTCATAGGAAAGAAAAGAGATGGGGTGAACATAACTGTAACAATTACCTTTACTATCAGTTCTTGAAAGATGACTGCAATATATCCACTGCTCACAGGAATTGAAGAACTCCAAGCCACAAAGGGTTGAACTACATAGTATCAACCCCTTTTCCATTGCATGGGATGTATTGGAGTGAAAGAATAGGATGAGAGTTGCTACAAGGAATTCACTGGCACAATCAGATCTTGACATCTGCTGGAATGGGTCAGCAGCTTGGCAGACATTTGTAAAGCAGCAAGCCCTTCTAGCATAGATCCCAAGGCAATGTTCTCCAGATCTCAGGCTAGCCAGCTATTTAACCATGGATATTGCCTTGTCAGGTCATATAGACCTTCCAACACATCAAAGAATTTCTCATGCAACATCAGCCCAAGCTTGTGTCTTGGTTGGCCATGTCGAAGATACATGTAAGCATCTCAGGTATTTGTATGTTTATATTCTTCCTTACAACTTGCTATGATTTAGTGATCCTTTATTTGTGCCATTGCCATAATAGCACATTACTTTAAAGAGCTTCAAATACATGGCATAGGCATAAAGGAAGAAATACAGAATATTTTTGTGGAATTGGCCTCCATGAGGACATTGGTACAGTGCTCAAAGAAGTAATAAATACATACATATTTCCATTTTCATTAATATTGTGAGAATGATCATAGTAGCATGCAGAGTCATCATCAAGTTTCCTGACTCTGGCCAGTCCCCTATTAAGCTTCTTGTTCCCTCTGTCCAGGATTGTACAGCCATCCCATCGCCTCCATGCACATAGCATATTCCAATACCAAGATATAATAGAGTATATGATCCTTCATTTCTGATTGATCTTTTCTTCTTACCTTGTTATACAACTCTCCTGCAATTAGGTTTCTGATGCACACAGTTTGTAATAATTCATAGCTATTTCCTTTTTGAGGAATATCCTCCCACACTTTGGTTCATAAGGGTTCATAGTAATGTTCACACACTAAAGCATACTATACTTCCCATATCATAGTGGCACTCAGAGGCACCAATCACCAACTCCTTGTGGGGGCAGATCTCAGATGGGGTCATCAATTTCAGGCTCATAGTTATCCTTATAAGTACTAAGCATTGAATCACAATATTTTTACTTTTCAGTGTACATATCATCTTTCTGGTTGTTTGATTAGCCCATGCCATAATGGGTTGCAGTGTATGTCTGTATGTACTAATGTTCATGATGGCACATAGTAATATTCATTATGGATTGGAGTAAGGGGTAAGTTTTGTAGTGATGTTCATACAGATTTATAATGATCTGTAACATGGCCTGTGAATGTTAGTAGACCTGTACATTCTAATTAATCACATTGAGTATATTTCCAGGTGCTGGTTATGAGACTGACTCCTTGACTCTCCCTAGCTCTAGGTTGAATATATTTCCATGAAAAAACACATTGACATGGGCATCCTGGAAGTCCATGTGTGCACAAGTCACAAATGTTTCAGGGATCCAAGCATTCTGACCCTACATATCAACACATAGGCATCCTGGATGCCCACAGGTGCACCAGTCCTTACAGGGTCCTGAGCATTCCAACTTATACTTTGACATGGGCCTCCTGGACACCCACTGGTATATCAGTTCTTATAGGTTTTAAAAGCTCTGGCTCTAAACTTTGACATGGGCATCCCGGATACCCATGTGTCTACAAGTCATTGAGGGACCCAGGCATTCCAGCTCTACATATCAACATGAGCATCCTGGAGGCCCACAGGCACACCATGGGGCCTTGAGAGTTCCAAGCATTCTGACTTTACACTTTGACATGGACATCCTGGAGGTCCACAGGTGCACTAGTCCTTCAGGGTTACCTCCATTCATTTTTTCCATCTCTTCTAGTGATTCTGGCAGTTCCCACATTTGACCAGAAATCTACAGTGGCTCCAAGGTTGGACTTCTCTTTCTCATAGGACTAGATATTCCTGTAACCATAGTCAATCATGAGTCCTCAGTACACATTACCTGTTCCTAATCCTTGCAGCACCTACCTTCATGTGTTTTCCATTGTCAATCCAGATCACAGACAAAAGAAAGGTGCATCTCATGTGCTATGATATATTTTGCAAGACTACAGGAAAAAAGGATCAATGCTACAAAATTAAGTCCTGGACACCTGTTTCTTCAAGTCTGTAATCTAAAGCTGTAAGTTGGTGATGGTGGACATGAGTCACAACTTCTGCTCTTCATCTGCAGCCAGCATTATCTCCATTTGTGTGACTCACTCACTCAACTCCAGAAACTATTCCTTCAGCTTGTTGGTGTTTTGTTCTGCAGGTGACTGCTGGGACCCAATTACTTTTTCCTGTGGCGGCCAAATGGAAAACACACCTGAGGTTCTTTGTTACCCAATAGAAATTGAGAAAAAAGGCCAGAATAACTCACCTGCAATGCTGCAACATACAGTGACTCCAAAAACCGTTCCAATGTTTTGTAGTTTTGGAGTGTATGTTAAATAGCAGTTGTAGGCGTGGGAATTCCGCTTAGTGTTGGTGAGACCATGTGATGTACAAACCCCTGGCTACCTGCTGACCTAATACTCATGTGATTTGGCTTAGGGGTCGCTGAGATATATCCATTTTAAAACAGGGACACTGTTATGGCTATGGCTCCCCCTGACTCTTTTCCTTGGAACAATCCCAACTCACCTTCCAGAACCCTAGGAAGGACTCTCCTCAACGAGTTGTGTGACTTAGGACATGAAGACCTAATGCCGGATGAGTTATGGGACGAGTTTATGTGTCTCGACTACGTCGAGCCCATGGACGATGGGACTTCCCAGGGACTCCCCAGGGAATCCCCTTAATTTTCTTTTTCTCTCATTTCCAATTTCTGTACACTATAAATGGACACATCTCACCTCGGCATCTGCCATACTTAGGTAATGCCTCGTGTTCTCCTCACCCAGACAGATCCAGATCCTGATCTAGATCTCGCTCGATTTGTGCCGTTCCCTATTTAGATAGTTTAGGCCTCCCCTAAACTACCAAAGTAGTATTTAAGATTCGTACCCCACTGTACTTCTCTTCCTTCAATCTTGATCTGCACCTTTCACCATAACAGTCTTGATCGCTGCGAAGCCTGATCACCACTTCGCTTCTATACCGTCTACTTCTATCTCTGCATCTTGCGATCAGTCTTAGCTTGAGGCTATCATGCCCAATGCCTAAGCCTCGGTCCTAGAAGGGTACTGTCCCCTAGGCCTAGTACCACCCGTTGGGAGCCAACGTGCTCGACCTTCCGGTGAAGGACCACTTCATACGCAAAGTGCTATGTGGACGGCCCCATGTATACGTCAGGCTAGCGTAGACACTCCAGAGGGAGAAGGCTAGTGTGCTAGACCTCTACTGGTCACTACTCTCGAGTATCCGGTACTGTCACCTTAGGAGTTCCCATTCTCCTCTAGTGATACGTGTTGAGACCCAGCCCTCTCAACACTCATTCTCCAAGCCAACAGGAGACTTCCCCAGAACATCACTGCGGTCGAGATTGTTACGGTTTCGCGTAACAGACACCATTGGAACAGTTTTAGAGCTTTTGACATGATCCATAAAATTTCAGTAAAACAAAGGGATAGTTGTTTTTATTTGGTGCTACAAACAAAGACACACATATAAATATAATGTCTGAGCTTGAA
>JBBPNB010000317.1:0-22825 GCA_038090635.1 Rubroboletus satanas
CGTCCCCACCCCCCTTTTGCGACGCGTTAGATCGCCCCCAAATTCATCGTTTCCCTCGTGGAACTCATCACCTCGTCGATCGACAGTATCACCTCGCCGTCGTCGTCGTCGTCGTACCTCCACCCATCCCAACGGATCGAAGGGGTAGCCTCGCCCGAGATGATCCAACGTCATTTCCGAAACACGTTGAAGTATATTTATTCAAAGAAGACGTCGTCGACGTCAGAGAATGCGGGGCGGTATGATGAAGTGGAGGTGGTAGGTGCGTTTTTGAAGATGGGGATCACGCGGTGATGAGGGGGGGTGGTTTTTTTTTTTGTTACATACGTGAATATGAATACTTGACTAGTTGACCAAGTACTTGAATGTCGTCGCGTCGGGTTGGGTCGTTTTATATAGCCATGTCAATTTTTTTTTTTTTTTTTTGAAAAGTGGTTCGTTCGTTTCTGAGGTGGAAGCTGGTTGTGAATCGTCAGTACCATTACCCTTTCCCTCTCTCCCTCTTTTTTGTTTTTGTTTAGCCTAGAGAATTTGTCAGACGGTCGACGGTGGAGGGGAGGGGAGGAAAGGCAGACGGTGTAGCGAAGAAAACGTATGTCGTTCGTCGCCTGTGATTCGCATACACACGCGGGTCGAATATAAGGTTGGTGCAGAAGCGTACAAGACCAGGAACATCGAACCGAGGTAAAACGTACAACTTGAAGATACCAGCACATACTTTCGGTACCGACAGCAGAAGAGCATGATATCCGGATGGATATTACTAATGTGAACTCGACCTACGTGCTCCTAGGGCTAGATGCGAAACCTGGAGATCGGAAATAAATGTTAGCTTACTCGACAGACTTACAGCGAGAGTTGCCGATGAATTGTGGCTGTGGGAACCCAGGAGGAAAAAACCGGGAGCGAGCACGTACCACTGAACTGGTGATTATCCAATTGTTACCGCTCACTGAAGAAGCACGCGAGATAAAGAAAAGAAGATCGACTGCAGGACTGACCTCCTGTAACAGAATAACCTATCGATTCGTCATCAAAAGGCTCACATTTGTGCGCTGAAAATCGTCAACGTCTTCGAAAAAAAAAGTCAAATGGATATCACTCTTGAGAGAATGGGATGTCATACCGCTGCGGGGACAGCGACCTATCCCAGCCAAGGGAGTGAGACAATGAATCAGACAAGTAACCCGATTCCTCACGAGCGATTACCTGTAGCACGCATCCTCGCTTTTGAAGTGGTCTGCAAAGTGTTTGTATGCGAGAAACCCACCACGTGCTCTCTGCTGTGCACTCGTATGATACGCTTCGACGACAAGAAATGAATTGCACCCATGGGACCGCGAGTGCCCATTGCGGTTTGAAAAACGTCGACCAATCTATGGTGCAGAGTTGGTGAACCCCGGCTTTCGTGGAACAGGTGCCGATAGGCACCAGATACACAGTGCCTGCGTCGATCAGCAAGCGATCTGATCGCGCAGCCAAAAACAAATTCACCGCTATTCTTAGTGATCGGTGTTCTTTGGGAAACCATCGAGTGTAGGCAAATCCTTGACTCGAGGATACGCTGGTCAACTTATCGACGACGCCCAGGTTTGAAACACTGTCATGCAACGCAACACGGGTACGGACATTGTTGCCCCCACAAGGTAGTCAAATTGGGGTGGAATCTCGGTGTAATCAAGTATGCGTTGGTATAGGGACAAGTTAGTCAGGACGTATACTATGAAGGACATCGTTGGGTACCTACTCACCTTCAGGATGTGTTGTGTTCCGGAATTCGTAAAGCGATCGGATTTCTGTGTAAACGTGACTGTAAGTGTGTATTCCAGGATTAGATTCACGGAAAATGCGCATAGTGACAAGATTCAAAGCTTTCATCGGCAGGTACACACTACTGACCTTGACGAACCCAAAGATAGTCCGAAACGTCGTCGCTTGAAAAACCCAACGATTGAGCGGCGTTTGTGGTTGGAGGACCCGTACTTGACACAAAGAGGGACTGGGCTACCGCTGACATAACCGAGAGTAAAGAAATTGGGCCTTGTCGTGGTAAGGTTGCTGATGGAGGGTAGTCTTCCCCAGTCTTCCCCCGAGGTGCCGCTCGCGAAGTAAGAGTCTCCCAGACAGTGCATGGTACAGGGAAAGATTCTGCGACGTGCCTGTTTCTTGGCAGAAGCCTGATGATTAACCGTCCACCAAAGTCAAGTAGGTACTAAGGTAAAGAATGAGCATCGTGACGGAGCAAACTGGAGCAGATCATTTAGTGCATCAAAAAGAGACTCGCAGAAGGGGCTAGCTACATTATCTCGGATGTTATGCTCACCGTTGGCGTAGATGACTGGGTTTTTGCCAAACCGGGCGGAATGTGATTGGCGTCGTTTTTCAAGAGTCAGAGCTAGCACTGGACAAGTGGACTCAAAGGTGTCTTCGGGCTCCCACGAATCACATTGTCGCGGTGTCTTGTCGAAATCTCCCGGATCCAACTTGGAGCTGATGGTGATCCGAATCAGTGGCGTCCGACCCTGCGAGTTCGTCATCGACGGCGGCAACCTGGGAAAAAAGCTGAACCAATAGACGCGCATTACGCGCTTCCTCGCAAGAGTCGACGATGCGAACACCCTCGAGCAGCCTCCCAAGGACGTTAGGCACGGCGTCAAGTCTCTCTCCAGTAGCAATGCTTTCCTCGTCCCACCACCACAACAGACCTCCCTTGCTCGTTGCCGAAATCAGGCGCGCCGCTCCCTCCAAAGGCGACATCGTACCCACACGGTGACCCAGTCCGTGGAACACCATGAGTGCGGCACGGACGGAACTGTGTGTTCATACTAGGACATTAGGTCAGTGACAGTCGGAGTGTTGTCGGTCAAGACTCGAGTGTCCGCGCAAGTTTTACTCGGAATATTTGAGGGAGCCGACCATTGCAGTTCTCGCAGGGATCCATATAATTGGCAGCCTATCATGCGGACGGAGACGGCATAGTCACCACCATACTCAAGTCCGAGGAATTCAAGGACCGCCATTCGTTGACACTTGGTCTGCTGCTTCTGGGTGGATTAAGATCGCATTGGAAACCACTTGGGTGCTCACAGACCGTCCGGCGAGTAACCTTTTTTCATTTAGTCAACGCCACGGTTCAGAGTATAACTTTCTTCGACTACAGTTGGTTGTCGTTTACATCCTTGACGACGAGCGCTTGGACTCGCATTCACCGTGTTGTGAAGGCTAGCGACGAGACCCTGCCGGTGGATAGCCCGTTGCATTGTAGTCTTCTCCTCTTGTCAGCTCGCGCTGTCCAGTGAGGCCTGTACAGAATGCTCACAAAGCTCGTCGAATTGCTACTGTAAAGTAAATCGTCTCATCAGCTTCTGCATGAATTTCACCTGCTGAAACGCGGACTAAGGGGTAACTTGTAATCAGATACGAATCTTCCAATGGACCGGTGTGTTTCCAAGAGGCCAGGCTTGTCAGAACCAGTGCTTAGTCGTGGGTGGACCAACAATCGGGGATAGTAAACCAAAACAATGGCAAAAACGATAATCGAGACGTGTCGGAGCTCAACTCAGTCATTGACCAC
The DNA here is from genome assembly GCA_038090635.1 of Rubroboletus satanas. Lineage (NCBI taxonomy): Eukaryota > Fungi > Basidiomycota > Agaricomycetes > Boletales > Boletaceae > Rubroboletus > Rubroboletus satanas. Next base: position 3,575 of record JBBPNB010000317.1, read on the forward strand.
ATTGAATAGACACAGTCCACCGAGCGCGAATCCACAACGTGATCCGGTTTTAACTTTGAACCATCTGGATAATTCCTCTCATCACCTCCAAGCTTGCCACGCTCTCACTCGAAGATGACGACCAGAAGCCAGCGCATAGACAAACAGACTGCCCGGGTGCAGCTGACTCCGGGGTCACTCTGGAACGCGGTTGCGCCAGTTTCACGCCTGCCATCGGAGATCCTTGCGCACATATTCCTCTATTGTGCTTGTCGGGACTACCACAACAGCTGGGACGACACGGGCGTGCCTCACTGGGTTAACGTGTCGTATGTGTGCAGCCGTTGGCGTTACGTTGCGTTAAACCGTCCAACTCTCTGGAGCTACTTGTTTGTAGCCTCCCCCTGCTGGACTGATGAGTTGCTCATCCGAACCAAAGAAGTACCCTTGTGGGTGCGCGTCTACATCACTCCCATCAACAGAGGAGCAGCGCTGGACTTTATGGAATACGTGACTCCACATGCAGAACGGTTCCGAGAATGCCGCCTCGAAATTCAATCCAAGGACGCCAAGCTCGTGTTGCCAATGCTAACCTCACGGTCTGCGCCTCTCTTACATACCCTGGCGGTTACTTGCAAGCACCCCCCATTTGTCTGGAACCACGCGGATGTGGACGCGGAAGTCGACTTTGGCGTGGACGAGGATCCTCAGGCCATCAGCCCGCACACATTCTTCAACGGAGATACTCCTGCACTCCGTGAATTACATCTCAACGACACTCTCATCACGCGGTGTTCGCCGACACTTGGTGGGCTGACGGTCCTCCGGCTGTGCGACCTGCACTACTCCGTTCGGCCAACCATAGCAGTGCTCAGGGTGATGCTCAGCCGCATGCCAGACCTTGCACATCTTGACCTCGATAATGCGATTCGCGATGGTCCCAATGACCCAGTCTGCCTGGACGCTGAGAAGGTACATTTACCCCGGCTTGCTTACCTCTTGATCGCGGCACCCTTCTCCAGAATTGTCCGGTTTCTGTCGTACATTGATATTCCAGTGACGACGCGGGTCAGGTTGATCTGTGGTCTCAAAGCCCACTCTGACGGGACCGATTACGCGCCATTCTACGCACTTCTTTCCCAGAGATTCGGCAATTCCGAGAATGAGGCAACTTCCGTCGCACCCATTCGTACAATGGTCATGAAGAGCGCGCTGGGACACGTGTCCATCGTCTTCAGCAAATCCGAACGTAAATGCGATCGCCGACAGTGCAACTTGTTGCTCTTCCAGGACTGCGATTGCGATGCCCCGCTCAAAGTAGACATTCGCTGCCCACCCCACGCCGAACATTGGAACGATTTGGTCGTCGGTATCTGCCGTAGCGTGCCACTAGCATGTTTGAAATACCTCATCCTGGAAAGCTGTCGCCTCCCGTCGGAATTCTGGTTCGATATCATCTGGCATCTCCAAGAGCTACGGTACATCGAATTAATAGATGGCGATTTCTCAGACGTTGTTGTTCTGCTTGGGTTCTCGCCTCGCCCTCTCCCGGAGCATGCGGATAGGCCCATGGATCAGCGTACCAGCCAGCTATTCGCGCCATCGCTACAGGAGTTATGTCTCAACAGAGTTTGGGTTCCTCGGCACTTCCGATGTGGAGGTAATCCGAGCATGCACGGAAGCCATGCGATGCTTTTCCGCGATGCGCTTGCGCGCCGCAGAGCGGCGGGTCATGCACTCAAACGACTCTTGATCGATGGGGGCTTCTTGTTTAGCCAGAAGGAGGTGCTATGCTTGAGGGAAGTGGTTCCACAAGTTGGGGTGCATGAGCTCGCAAACCTCTCGGACCTAGTGGCAGACGTTGAATCTTGTGAAGATTGCGAGGAAGCATCTGAAGAATTGGGCACCGACGGGCTGTCCGATGATGACAGCCTCGCAAGTTTTACCTCTCTGTGGTAGATGGAAGATGTGTTTGCTGCGAGGGAGAAGCGTCGAAGAAATGGGGACGATGTATACGCTGTTTGGGAGTGCTGGGATCTGTATGGTGGTAAATTCTGTCCATGAACTATCTCGTTCCACACTCTGGTCCGACCAATATTCGCCACTGCACACAAAATCCGACCCACTCTAACTCAAATCCCACGCTGCAGCTTATCATTCAGCTTCCACCCTAGATGATCAGATCAAATCTACCAGTATGACGTTTCTGTCGTTGGTTCCTCTGGTGGGAGCGCGTCATGTAGATCTTACTCATACTCGAGCTTGAGCATTCTTTCTCTCAGACCCTGCTTCCAGCGCCGCCTGTACGCCGACAAGTCACATTTTGACAGAGATGAAGACATGTCTCGCCAACCCTTTCGTTGCGGGGTGATGGGCTCCCGGAAATAGTGACAGTGATACGTGTAAAAGTAGGTAGGGGTGCTATATTGTGGTAGAGGTTTGCAGCACGTGTCTGGTTCCGTGATTAGTCTGGTGACCAGACCGGTCTAGCTATGAGACAAGCCCTCGATAATATATCGATAATAGACTGGTCTGGTCACCAGACTATTCCGCGATCTCCATGGGGTTTGATGACCAGACAAGAGGGATAGGTAACGGCAGGAGTGCCCTGGAGGGGGATTGAGCGAGGATGCCATTCGCAACAGAGTTAACGCCAACAAGGGGTGTCATGGCAGCTGTCAGACGCATGAGGTGAGTTGGGAAACGGAAATGGGCATTAGACGACTTGAAGACACAGGGACTGGGCGAGGTGCGGTCATATATGAATATATGGCTTGCAAGGTGATATGTGAAAAAAAAAAACTCATCTCCGTGCAACCAAATGGCGGCCGGGAGGGGGAATGGATAAGCTGGAGTACACTAGCCCCGTTGGAGTTTTTACAAAGACTGAGACTGATGCGGCCCCGTATCATGACCGAGCTCGATTGATAACGCACCCATATTATAGGCCCTGAGCATGAGGAAAAACGGAGGAATGGATGCGATCAAAACCCAAAGGGAAGAGCAATGAGTCAACAACGCCGCGGTGCGCCACAAACCTCCGAGCACTGTCAATACGGGTTACATGCGAAAGCTGCACGGGACTGCGCCCGAACAACCTGTCTCAGACGGGACCCGAGCAGGCGGCTAATCTGAAGGGCTAAGCGCACTCCTTGGTATGGTACTGACGTGCGCCGCCGTAGTGCGAGGCGACCTCGAGGTCAAGTTCGGTCGACTGTCAATTTTGCCTTTCTTTATCAGGACAAATAAATGACACACCACAGTCGTAAAAACAAACACACCACACTTAGGCGTACGGATCCAACGGGCCTCAAGGCCTCACTGCTGGTGCGTGCTGTCGGTACTTAAGGAAATTACATAGTCCTGCAGGTCAGCCAAAGCTTGGGTACCGCCCCGTATAGCCATGGCGCATCATGCACGCTAGCCGAATAATGATTTTCCGGAGGGCCAGAAAGGAAACCCTCTCGAAACGTGCCCTACTTAAGAAACCGGCAGTCAAGGGATTCAGAGTCTCTGACACTTGACACCCGAGTGTCCCCGATTCCCCCCATTGCCATTCCCGAATTCCGAATTCCCCGTCCCCATCCCTCTCTTAGCAGTCATCAGTCCATGAACACACCTAACGAGAAAGCTTTTGCCATGGACGAAAACACCTCCAACGAGTCTGACCTATCCGACAGCCCCGACCCACATTTTCCAGACGGTGGTCTGACTGCTTGGTTAACTGTATTCGGCGCGTAAGCATATGCTGTCAACGCCACTGGCAGCTTGTGTCGACTAACGCGTTACCCCAAGCTTCTTGATCCAAGTTGGTGGCTTTGGGTAGGAGATCAAGTCTGCGAATAATTTAAGCGATCCTCACTCTCGGTCCTCGCAGATTCGTAAACGCGTTCGGCGTCTTTCAAGGTACGTCTCTTATCCTTCTGAAAGCACTGTGACTGTCACCCATTCCTATGTAGACTTTTATTCTCAGCATTACTTGACTAATGTCTCGTCATCTACAATTTCGCAAGTTTTCTCTTCCGTAACATGTTTGTCCCTCTGATGACGTCGCGGTGTAGCTGGATAGGAAGCATGAATGCATTCTTAATATTATCTGGAGGGCTCTTCTTTGGACGGCTTTATGACAGGGGATACTTGTAGGTCCTCTTTTTTCCTTTGGCTCCCGTTTTCACCCGCTGCACATATTCCATAAGCCACTGGTTGGTGATAGGCGGATGCAGCCTACAAACAATATTTCTCTTCCTGCTCTCTTTAATACAACAGAATCAGTTTTATCAGGTATGTGTTCGTCGTGGTAATGCTGCAACTCGAATATAACATGACTTTTTTAGATTTTTTTGTGCCATGGCTTGGGTTTCGGATTAGCTACAAGTATGAGCTACGTACCCTCGCTTGCTGTGGTGTCTCATCACTTCAAGAAGAGGCGCGCCATCGCGATGTCCATAGTCGCTGGCGGGACGCCAATAGGCGCCGCAGGATACACCATTTTGCTAAACTATCTTCTGAATGGGGGGCTCGGCTTTGCCAACAGTATCCGCATCACCGCTGGAGCAAATACCGTGGTGCTGTTGACTGGTTGTGCCCTTATGCGAACTAGGTTGTTGTATCCGAAGACACAGATGCACTATTCTCAACTACTAAGGACATCCTCCACTGATTATCCGTACATGTTTACTTCCATCGGGTAGGCTGGGAACAACGTCATCTGATTAGCAACGACATTCATTCGCCTTCCAGGTTGCTTCTCTTTGGTGCCGGGGGATTTTTTCCCATGTTCTACATCCAGCTTGACTCGTCCATGCATGGACTGGGTAACGACTTCTCTTTCTACACGGTTCGTTCGAATCCTTGTTATAAATGCCAGCTGTATATTGACACCCCATCCTCAGATTGTTATCCTCAACGGAGGCAATTTCATTGGCCGTGCCACCGCTGGTTCCATTGCCGCATGTTGCGGCATCTTGAATGGAGTCATTGTATCAACTCTGGGTTCCGCCATCGTCACCTTTGTGATGATGACCCTCTCCACTCGCGCAGATGCCGCAAGTATAAGTCTCTTCTTCGGGTATTTCTCAGGGGCTTGTCAGTAACCCTCTCCTTTTTCTTGATTGCATTTTGAATAATAAGCGAATCCAGACGTGGCTCTGACTGCTCCCCTTATTGCATACCTGACCCACGACTTATCAGAGCTTGGGTAAGTTTTCGTATCGTCCCACCGAGAATCATAGCCTCTTATTTCTTGTCCTCTCTCGAAAGGGCGCGTATGGGCATTTCGCTTTTTATGGCGGGTACGTAACGAAAGCTCTTTTTTTCGTCCCGTTTCTCACCAGGCACGAGTACGCAGGACTCGGAAGCTTGATAGGTGAGTTCTTCGAGAGCTAATGTCTTCAAGCCATGACCTCAGGCACGTGAAAAAGGAACGCCTCTCGCAGGTGCACTTCTAGGATCGAACTACAGTTGGTGGAAACCCGCGGTGCTTTGTGGGGTGAGGTTCCGTGAAGAATCCACTTGGTATTTTATCCCACTGACCATTTTTTTTCTTGTCTGTCGCAGTGTTTTAGTGTCGCAAGCACCGCCATGTTTGTGATCACGCAAGTTATCCTGCGACACAGGAAGCAAGCAGCAGTGTCCATAGCTCCCTAAGGTACTTTTTTTTTTTTTTTTCGCCTCCCCACCATAGGACGACCGGATTATTGGATCATGAAATTAGATGAACAGACCTGTACGATAAGTTATGTATGTTGTAACGATTCTTCAAGGGCTTCAAGCTGGAACTTGGAGCCCAGTTCGCTCACGTGTGGATGAATTGAAATGAACTTTGATCCTATCTCTCCCTCCATGGTGATCAGTTCAACAGCCCATGGCGAGCCTCCGGGCACTACCGGTAAGTTATATATCATTTCTGGCGTCCCAAGAGGACAGACAACGTGCTTTCATGATATAAAGTGGCAGAAGCTGCTCGATTCACGAGAAAAAAAAGAAGAAAAAGAAAGAAAAAAAATGTACAGTAGACTTTCTCATAACGCATAGGCATCGGGAGCGACAAATGTTCATTTTGGCTGGGGGAGGGCTCGAGTGCAGCTCCGTGGCGCTATCATGATGCATTATGGGAAAGTCTACTACTGCCACAACGAACATACCTCGAACAAAAATCCAAGTGTGTGCACGCGTACTAAGTACGCGATTGGTATCCTACTCGCCGATCGGGCGATCGAACAGTTCTACGTGCATTTACCAGCTGGCTTCCGGACGGTAAATCGATCGATCGAACTTCGGTATATCACTACTTACACCTGATACATTTCCTTTTATGGACACCGCTGTTTTAGTCTTGGACTCATTCCTCCCACTGTTTAGATTGGGTTCACTCACATATAGGGTCGACGAAAAACACGACTCTGGGATATCTCTGTGTATTTGTATCAATGATACACCAAGTGCAGCTATAAATATGTAAAGGGAAGCCCCATCTTCCAACCAATGTGACACAGCAGGTTAGTTGTGAAAGAGCCATTAACCAAAACCTATACCTACGAAACCCATGATGAGCTCTTCGCATGAGATCCCTTTGGACCACGTCAAAAAGTGTCCATCCCAGACGATTCATAATCCAATATCGCCAAATACTCTTCTCCATATTAACCTCGCGGCTGTTTTCCTCTCCCGTACCGCACCACCATTTCCAAGCACGGACTTGTTCTCGATAGCACGGCGGGAAATGTACGGCATCACCTATGGAGCACAGTTAGTTTCGGTGCGACCCTCCTAGAAAAGACACGAAGCGAGACGGATGACACACCTCTACGAGTGCACCGTAGGGTACATACTTGATAACGCACGGTGTGGTACTCTTGATACGGCCAACGAGGTAGTTTGTGAGCGAATCCGACATACCTGCAATGAAAGAATGTGACATGGACGGACTACACAGAGATGAGAGAGGTAGGACGTACCGTATAACTGGCCAAAGGTAAGCCTCTCCGCAACGTCAGCTGGGACAGTGGCGGTTCCTTTGTGATTTCCATCGGGGCTCGCGTCATTTTCGTGAGCCAGACCGGTGTTAACCAACTCCCCGAGTATCAATTCAGACGAGATCCAGTTGTGGGTGCCAAAGAGGACACCAATACGTGGTGCACGACCTGCAGATGACTTCACATCGTCGGCGATGGCTCGCACGAGGAGGGCTGCGCATTCATTGTAACAGGTGTCCGTGTCTGGTTTAGAGGGATGAACCGGTGGGTATGGGTCAGGTGATATTACGACGGAGCCTGATGTCGAAGCTGCTGCGAGATGTGCTGCAAGTTCGTGGGGGTGGTACGCACCCCTCACGAGCTTAACACCCAGTGCGTAGTTGTTCTGCCGTGCGAGTGCAAGGGAGTGTGCGAGATGGGCGGGTGTCCTAACATCGATACGTCAGTTGAATCGGGGCAGTCGTCGTGCATTGCGGAGACGACGATTTCAGTAGAGGACAAGAACTGACCTTCTCAGATAGGCTTGATATGTTACATAAACTATTGGCTGCAACTCAGGCACTTGAGCATTCCTCGGTCCAAACCCCAATCTACTCGCCAGGCCGTGATGATCATGAATCTTGTTAAAGCGCTCCATCAATGCATGTCCAAAAGCGTCGATAGCGGGTTGATACCAGCTATTTGACAAGTAAGCACACGAACATGCCAAGCAAGATTTGGAGTAGTACCTGTGCTCAGCGTCAAGGATAATTCTAACGCTCCGATCCTTGGCATGTGTGCATATCCTATTCAAGTCGTGGTAGAGTTCTTTGAGGTCTTCCACGTCTTGCGCTGTCAATGGTGAACTCTCAGGGATCCGAGTGTGAAGAACTGTGAGGTCCGAGGAGTCGGGGGTACCAGGGTATGGGACCGGTGGACTCAACGCGGGTCGGTTGCGCGTCAAATGAAGGGACAAGTTGCGTAGCGCATCCGCATTCGGGAGGAGAGCCGTCTATACACCGGTGCATGCATCAAGATACGTCGCGAAAAAAACAAAACGACAGGATTACCCACAAGCTTTATGGCAACCCAGGTCCGTCTACCTCCACCTGCGATCTCTTGGGTACCGAGTCCGTCCTCGAAATCGGCAGCCACGTCGATGCTCCTGATCATTTCCGCAACAATGCGCTTATGAACAGGTTGTCCGTTCGGCTTCCCAGAACTTGGACCCTCGTTACTATGATGTGTAACACCGGCGGCCTCGTGTTCGTCTACTTCCACGCTGTACGCGAATAAGGCACCCTTGTTCTGGCTCCGCATCGTGGAGAGCAGGGGGAAAGCTTCACGCGCTGTTTCGCCGCCAACGAACTGGAGCAAAGGGGGCGAGTCAGTGGTGGGTACGAACGTCGGATATAGGATACATACATGATCAAAGAACGTCCGCCTCACGACACCCTGTACGACCGTCCCTACGAGGGGAAGCTTCAATAGTGCATCGAGCATCTCGGGTGCATGGTCGACGATTGTCTCATACGAGGTGAGCCCGTATACAAAATACGTGCGGCAGAGCGTCAGAAGAGGCAGCGATACGTCGTATTCGGGTTGAGAGCTGGCCTCGACCAGCTTGAAGGGTGGCGGAGCACATGACTTGGCGTCGGAATATAGACCGAGCACTATGCCTCCAGAAATGGCGGATACGACGAGGAGCGTTGACCGGAAGGGGTGTCGGATGCGTGTCCGCGGCGGTGGAGAAGGAGATGCGGAATAGAGTCTCCGCGCAGTATGAACAGACCTGTTAGGGAAACAGTTACAAAGCATAAGCGGTGCTCGTCGTACTAATGTCGAGTGCATCGTCGTCCTCGTCAAGTAAGGTATGAACGACGCGCTATTCTGTTTCCACGGAACGAAACGGGACACGGTCTGGTCCGGTACCAGATTATAAGGCCAGGTACACGCAAGGTCCTTCCGAGCAGCGGCGGTCCTGCAGGCCTCACTGGGGCCGGCCCATCCGGGTCATACAAATGTCATGCTGCGTCGGCTGTATGTTGCCCGAGTCCCGGAGCAGATCGATCAAACTTCTGCAAAACAGCAAATGCATATTTCTTACTTGGGCCAATTACATTTCTTGCACGCAATTGTCGGTCTTTCTTCCAGATCATCACTGCCCGACCAACTCCCTGAACTCTAGTCCCCACTGCTCATTCCTTTTTACATCGTCCACGAACGCTTCAAACTTTTGGGTTCCCCCCGTGGCCGACGCACCAGCTGCACTACCGATCGCGACTACTTTGATCAGAGCGGCGACCGCACGCATAGTGCTCCTCCTGAGTTCTGCTGCGCGCTCCAAGTCTTGTTTAACGGTGTCCTTGGTGACAGGTGCCCCCCGCATGGTTGTCTCCAGTGCTGGTGTGAGCTCATCCAAGTGGGCGATAAGAAGAGGAATGCACAACGTGAGGGAAGAAAGACGGGAGATGAGGAGATGAGACAGCACTTTGATTTCATCCGACGGATCTGTGAGTGCAGGAAGGAGGTACGTTAGGTACGTCGGAAGGTCGAGTTTATGGAGACATGTGTCCAGCTATTCGGGATGAGCACAAGTCACGAGTGTAGAGTGAATATCGGCGTCGGGCTTACCAATGTATAGAGGGTCTCCCAGGCGGTCTTGCGCGCGTCAAGTCCGTCATCAACTTTATGCGTCCATGGACCCATTTGTACAGTCCGAATAAGTTCGGGGTTGACCTTGGTCTCCGCATAGAGGGTAGGAAGAAGTGTTGGGAGGTGATCTCGAACAAGATGTGGCTTTGTCCGTGCAGCAGAGTTTAGCGCGGATAGCGCAAGACGACGAACCGTCTGCATAAAAGTTGTCAACTGCATTCACTAGGATGATGAGAAATCACGCACTAAATCAGTATCTTTCATCAAACTCAAGAAGTCCATGATCAGCGGTGCAAGAAGTTCGTCATAAGAAGGCGAACTTTCTGCGAACGTGTATCGAATTGCCGATACAACTGTGGCGCGTACCGCTGGATTCTCATCGCGTATGCATGCGTGGAGTTGGGGGAGGTAGCGTGAGGGGTGTGTGGTTGTGAGTTTGCCCAAGCATGCCGCAGCAACATTTCGTGTCGATTCCTCCGAGTCAGAAGTAGAATTATGGAAGAGAGGAGTCCAAATAGCATCTGCAACAGGCTCCAATTGTCCGTGAGAGCAATGCGTTACAACCTGTGAAAGATGATATCTTGAGCGGGTGATTGACTCGGGGGGGACCCCTGTAACCAACCTCCTTGAGCGCGTGAAGAGATAGTAGCCGCTTGGATGGGTCCTGCTCCGCAACTTTGAGGATAGCAGGGAGGAACAAGTGTAAGTTCCCGATCGCAATGTTTCCTTAGTCACAAGTAAGCGAAAAACTCTAACTGCGACAATGGTGCGCTCACCAGCTGCGAATGCAGCTGCAGTTCGGATCTCTTCCTCCTCTGCAGAAAAGTGGTCGATAGCATTGTCGAACACGTCATGCTGGATAGACATATCGCTGAGCAGCATGAGGTTACGCATCCTCTAAATGACATGGATACTTACATAAAACGACCTAGCTCTCCCAAGATCAACAAGCTGAGGACAACAGTTGATGACTTGGCTTTCGATGATTTCTATTCGTTCAAATATTCGGATGGTCCCAAATGAGACGAGACAAAAGAACCATACCTTGACAGCCTTGGAATACTCTGCAATCGTACCAGCAGCAACGCCTTGGGAACTCCTGACGACCTGCCCAACGCACTTTGCGACGTTGATTATATTTGTCTCCGTCTTTGGAGATTTTTCAGCGCCGATGACAAGGTTGGGAATCACGTGTGTCGCAATTTGCCTGTCTGCTTGAACCAGGGCCGAGAAGAATGCAAGCAAAGAGTCCAGAGCCGCACCGGAAACCGGGGGCGAATGTGCAATCTGATAAATATCAGCGAGCAATTCTTTCTCAACTACCGGGAACGTGGTAGAAGGTGACAATTCAAGGAGAAGAGCAAGAATGGAAAGCGCTTGTGAAAGGAGAGAGATATCTGAGGTGCCGACGTAAAGCTTCATCCGAGAGATAAGAGAAGGTGGGAGATCTGCAGGTATTTCAGATTCATATCTATTGGGTGTGTTTGTTGAGCCGTCAGGAAGGCCAAAGGATAAATTTACCTTTTTAGCAAGGTGTCCAGTGCAGTGAAAACCTCTGGCTTTCCACCCCGACCACTCTTCTTCAGCAGGACCATGATCCATTCCAAGCAGGAGTTGACCCATTGGTCACCAATATCCACGTCCCGAGCAACCTTTGTGACAACCTTGACCGCACCAGCAGTATTTCCAGTGGTGCGACATATCGCCTGCCACTCCCTTCCGCCTTTAGACTTCATCATATCTGTGGCGCATATCCACAGGTCGGCCACGCAGTCCTCCGCACAACTGCGCACCTCCGCATCCGTGTCATGCATGCTGAGTCGTTGCAGGGCTTCATCATAGACCCGTTCCGGCCAGTCATTGTTCTTCACAGGCCGCATGGCATTTAGTAACGCGGAGAAGACACGGAATGCCTCAGATGCAACTCGGGGATGGCGCTCCCGGAGAGACTTGAGAACGACGGACGTAAGCGTGGGTAGTGACGGGCTAAATACTGTAGGTGCATGCGTCGAGAGGAAAAGGGCAAGGAACGAGAGACATGTTAAATGCAATGTCGATGTTGTTGTAGTTGGTGACTGAGAAAGGATGCTTTTTGACGTCGCCACGATTGGTCCAACCTGACTAGACAGCGATCCTGGCAACACACCAAGGAGAGCGTAGAGTAACTGAAACCCAGCTTGTACGGTTGCTGGTGCAGTCTTAGGCGGTTTTAGCTGACCGAGTAGCGCCTTCGACAACGCAGGGACCTGTGACCTTAGAAGTGTGTAAGGGGTCTCCTCGACATCCATCCGCTCTTCGCTATCACGCTTCCTCTTTCCGCGCACACCAGAGTCTCCTTCCAGACTTTGCGGCAGGCCACCATACATACTCGTTTGGTTGAGCAGCGTGGCATAGGCAGCCCATACCTCGAGGCGGACCGTCTCTTCTCTGTCGTTAAATCGGGATATCAGGACGGGAGAAACACTTTTGTACAACGAGACCAGTAATTCCGGGCGAGTAACAATCACGGCTGACAGTAATTTTGTTGCAGAACGACGAATCTTGTAAGAGGTATCTTCGTCGTCGGAGTACCTGGAGACAGTTAGTATGCCAGACATACGATACGATGCGTTAACGAACTGATCAAGTTCTCCATCGTCATCGTCATCGTCAGCATCTGCCATCTCTTCATCTTCGCCATCGTCTTCGCCAGCGTAATTCTATGTGAAAATCAACAATTGTTTCGCGATACGAATGTAAACCAACTTACAGGGTCATACTTGATATACAGGATCCCTACTTGTACCATGGAATCTACGAATGGCGTTGCCTCTCCAGGCGACCTCAGTAGTAATGTCTCCAAAGCCTACAACAGTTGAGCGAAAACCAGAAAGTTCTAGACGCATATACGCTACCTGTAAGCACCCCTCCCTCAGCTCGTCGTCGTCACGTTTCACTGCTTGTAATAGGCCAGGTACGATGTCTCCTAACGACGGTGTCAACTGTTGCGGCGACTGTCTGAAGATCGCAGCGACGAGGTTCACTGTGGTCCTTTGTTGCTCTATGTTGGCGTTCGCTACGAGGAAAGGCAAAATGTTGTTCTGAAGCAAAGTCGTGAACAACTCTGGTGGAGCGACGGGGACAAATTGAGACAAAGTAGATATGGCGCGTTTTCTGACGGCAGGACGTGAATGTGTCAGGAGAGGGGCGATGGCGGTTAGCGGCTGTGGGTTCAGAGAAGGATCAGCGAAGTGAGCTGGAAAGCGGGTGATAAGGATCGAAAGTGTCGACAATGTCTCTAATAGAGTCTCCGGCGGAGTGCCGGGCTGGAGTGAATGTTTGTCAAAGAAAAATGTTTCGAGTGAGTTCATCTTACACTAGAAACTTGTCCAAGTAGCTTTGGCGTAAGCTTTGCACATGCCTTCCCAGCGATCTTGCCGTCTGGGGGCAGTTCCGATGTAATCGTCTTCAGGGCTATGAAGTGGCGTCAAAAACCCGTCATCTCGCATGATGTGTAGGTGCTAACCAAGCCCGGATATATCTCGTAGCTCCTCGTCCTTCCCGACCGAATGGTTGATAAGGCTGTCCACGACAAGTTCCATTTGGTTCTCTCTGATAATCTTGATGAGTTGTCCGAGACTTGAGCACCGTGCGACGCGATCCTTAGCGTGATGAAGCCAACGCTTAGCGCGGATTTCAAACACACCATTTGACTGCCTGGTTCTTGACCTCGGAGATTGTATCTTCGACGAGCTTAAGGACTTGGCGGAGAACTTTGTTCTCAGTGGTCTCATCGCCGAAGAAGCTGTTTTGATCCTGCCTGATCTCAAGCATTAGATCGTTCAATCCCATGAACCTGCGGTACAAGTTGGAAAACTTCAGAACCAACACCCTGACGCGCCTAGGAGTTGATCACGAACCTGAAATCCTGGTCGGTGGACTGCATCTAGAAATCCCCAGCAAAGTCAGTTGCTCGTGCGCACGCGACAAAGACGATCGTCACCTTCTCCACCAAACTATTCATCAAGTATGTTTTCGTCATTTTGAAGGAGGTCGGGTGAAAGACGCATACAACAAGTGAGGGTGTAGACAGGAGCCACCAACAGCGGAACTTTACCAGTGTACAGCCACGCTTGCCGATAACGCAACTACCAACCTTTCCCGCCACGGCATTTCGGCCAAGTACCGTGTGACATTATGTCACACCATGTCTGTAGCAGTCTTTTTTGGGACTTTGAATAAGCATCTGTTGGACAACAGACAGAGAACAATAGTCAAGTACATCCTGTTCTGTAGCTATTGAAGAGTCGATCCCAATACGGTGGAGTATATTATAAGGTGCGAACGGAACACTCTTAACGTCACACAAAATGCATTTTACAGAATTCATTAAATATTACTATTCGAATGGATACACTCAGATATTACCAAGGTGCGTGCAAATGTTTAACAATACAAATGAGCGTGGAACATGAAGAAAAAGTCACAGATGGGACCAAGTTATCCAGGCCGGAAGAAAAAATGAAGAGACAACTCGTCCAAAGGGCGACCTCATTAGTCGCTGTCAGATTCTAGCAGGCCAGCATCCGATAACAACCGGTGCGTGTGCTGAATGTCCGGTTTGATGTCTCCATTGAGTGGTGCAAACCACTTTCGAACTCGGCTCCTTGCTACATGAAACTCCACACACCAAAACAGACCATTGTCCTGTGATTGCATTGTCAATCCAAGAACCCCAGTTACCCTGCGTGAAATTTCCTTACAGATCTCGTCCTTCCTTTCTTTGCCTGGCCAACGACTTTGCCGCGATACCAGTCGCCATCACTGGCACAAATCCATACACTTTCCCCACTCTAAAGACGAAATCACAACGAAATCAAGCGCACTAGGGTTCTGGCGCTTACCTTGAAACGATATGGCCACGGCTCGTCGAGTTCGTCTGGGTGCGTTTCCGAGAAGATCGGGTCTGCCCAATCGCCATCATCCCAGGTGGTAAGGTCGACGGAGTGCAACTCCAATTTAGCTGGAGCAGGACGCGTCATACTGCCATAATTTGGTCCGTTGGCAATCTTGCTTTGTTGACCGTACGTTGTTGCAGTAGACATGGGTGCAGTTTGAGTAAGGGGGTTTGAAATGCCGGGTATCGGTACAAACCATGCCTCTTATACATTGTAAGAGGTGGACCTGAGTGGACAAGACACAGGTTACTGACAGCTTGTGATTCCCTTTGTTCTGTGTATATCTGGAAATCTCTGGAAATGAAGCGCGCTTTGATTGTAGACAATAAAATCTGTCGCCAGGGTGGTCTCGGAAATACAATAGTTGTCATACATTTGGAAAGCGTGCAATGGCCTGTGGATGCCTATAATATTAGGACGAGCTTTGACCGACATAGCAGCTATTATTGAAAGGATGTTACAAAAGCACAATGGCAGCTTGCCAATACAGCATGCGCGAAGCTTCGATAGGGACCCAGCATGATGTAGATCAGTGAACAGCTTCAAACAATTGTACCCCCGGTGCTGTATGTGACACTCCCAAAACACTACTACCGCGCCACAGCTAGTACGGGAAAGGAAGCACACCCTCTATTGGCCCAGCGATGCCATCCTTCTCTGCACGCTCATCCAAAAATTGGAGAAGGACGTCCCGGTACCGCCTACGTCCCTTGTAAAACGCAACGTCTTCGGGCCAACTTCTTACTGCGCTTGCCAGGCGCGCCGCGACACCTCGCTCCCGTGCGAGTTCCTCCACTTTAAACTGATACGTACGTATTCCAAACACGATGGCGCCTGTGCGGGAAAGTCGACGCAGGGTCTGTCTCTCGCTCCTGAGGCGGAGAGTCGAAGGGGAAAGAAACGGGACGTCCCTTGTGCCATGGCCTCGCCCACCAAAGTCGTCTTCTGGGCCGTTAAGAGATTCGGACCAACTGAGCTCCTCGGGATCAACACCGGACAAAGTCCCATCTGTACCCAACCCTGTCTCTGGAACTCTTGGTGGGACGACCTGTATGGAATAATTGTTCCTAATCACCGGTTTGTCGAGAGGCAAGCGTTGGAAGAAACGGTTCATGCTGAGTTCCAGCTTCTCCTTGACTACGACCAGTCCGTTAAAGAGGTTTACAATGTCTTCAGGAAAAGAGTGCTCTTACACTGAGGTACCTCACCGGAGAGATGTATTTCGTCTAGCGGCATTCCAATTTTGTCGCGCATACGCCAAAATCCTAACAGAGGTGAAGAAAAAGCCATCGTTCGGGAGGAGTCAGGCAGCATAGAGCGAGGCACAGACCTGGCACACATATGAGTCCTGCCTGGAAGTAATACTTCCCGTCCGTTCCTTATCAATACAGTGAGCAGCGCAAATAGTTGTGATCCGCTGGTCGTATTACCTTCTATCATTATTGCGATGTCATCTTGCATCCTTGCTCAAATAGTCAGCAGCGTGAACCCTCAATAACACCAACAAAGTTCCTCCACTTACAGGCCATTTACTATCCTGAACGCCTCCTCTCCCATTTCCACATCGTCCATTGATTCGAGGACCCCAAGATCATACTTTACTCCGGTCTCAATGACCTCAATTGTCTTCACTGGCGTTTTGCCATGCCATGATAGGGGTATCCCACCAATAGTCGGTATGGAAGCCGATGTTGGGAAACGCGAGATACGGAATGAGGATGGGTACCGTTGAGGCAGATATTCCGCGAGTTCATACAGCAACTCTTTCACTGCAACTCAGGCTTAGCAACCACGGCGTGGGCAAGTCTTTCAAAACAACGAACCTGCTTCAGCTCCACCCGCAACTTTTACACATTCGTCTTCGCGAGTAGGGAGGACGCGTAGGACCGTTTTCCCGCAGTGGTTTACTCGGAAGGTGCGAATTCGTTGATGGAATGAGAAAGACTCGTCAAGTTCCATCCATTCAGTCCAAGGCATTGTACGAATGCCCATCGTTACGCTAAACAAATGGACCGAGCGTGAGCAACGCAGACATTCGATGTAAAAAACACCATGGCTTCGTTGCATGGGTCATTGTCATGGATATGACAACAAACAAGAAAACAGTGCATGGACTTGACTTACTGGTACTCACCCCACCTGAAAGGACGGTATGGTACGGGCTTCACGTCCTTTATCGGGTGAGGACAAGGTGTGATCTCTGGGTACTCAAAGGCTAGAGGGGACCAGACTTTAATGTTCGAGATAGATTGGAACCCCGTATGCGACGCATCATCAGTAACCCTCCTGAAACGTATCTTCAATGTCTAACATACCTCCTGGTTCTCGATCCCTATTTGGATCTTTCCGTTGCGCTGGCTTGGTGTCAGGACTGTTCAACACATCCTGGTTTGTGCCATGTCGTTTAGTTCTGCGCCATCTGAGAGCTCTATAGACAGAATAGATTGCGAGCGATTGGAGGACAATTGGGAACAGGACGTGAAGAAAGGCAGTCTTGCTTCTGCCTTGACCGATGGCTGCTCGGAAACTCGTGATCCACGCATCCATCGCTGGGGCGTGATCGATTGATCAAAGGATCAATCCCTGCGGCTGGTTTCAGACTCGGGAGTCTGGCAGTAGTAATTTGGCGCCGCTATATTCTTAGGTAGCGAAGGTGTCATTTCTTTCCCAAGGTCACTTGTCACGATGGTACATGATCCAACTTCGGTGCCCGCCCGAGCAGTAGAAGTCACTGAGAAAATGCTCACCTTTTCCTGTCCAGCTGTTAACAAATACGTTAAATTCAGGCCAGCCAAGTCCAGTGGAACGCCAGTATTTCTCGATTCTAGACAAAGACCGTGACAGTTCTTCCCAGGTTGGGAATTACGTACGCGCCAAATAGCAGGATGTCAGTGGGGTGTTCCGAAATGACCCTTGGCAACCTTCGCATCGCAAGTCCCAAGCGAGAGCCCGAGGCGTGGTGACCGTTTCAAGTTGTTTCCTGGTCATTGCAATCCAAGTCTTCTTATTTTCACCCATGCCTTGGTTATTCTTCTCTGCTTTGCACTTCTGTTCAAAGGTCTGACAGGTTTCTTCCACAGGCGACCGGGCATTCTTCAACATGCATTTACCTTTGAGCGAGTTGTCGTGACGCCATATACCTTCTCCACCATAATTATACCGACCGTCTTCAGCTACTACGTTATGGCCGTACTGGTGCAATTGCCGCGCACGAGCCTTTACCGAGTTGCACTCCTTCCTGTAGTGTTTTGGATGACCTTCCGAGCCAACATGTCTCTTGATTTATCGTGGAATTATCCAGGCTACGGTTATCTCAACCATGGACTAGCAGTAAGTGTCAGCGTTTCGCCAGGAATGCACAGGCTCAAACTCTGCAATCCAGCTGGGTATGTTTACCATTGCAATGCGAAGCACGGCATGGATGTTTGCACAGCGACCTTACACTAGATTGCCAATCAGCAGGTCGGGAAATGGCACAATCAATGGTGATAACAGAAATCCCCCCACCGAGCACGGCGTCTCCGTCTCTTCCACGTTCTGGAATGCCTGGGATCTCATTGTAAATCTCAGGGGAATTGGATGGAACGGACCTCAGAAGATGCACATCGCAACGCCGTATTTCCGAGTGGAATCCCGATTGGTGTTCGCCTTACTTTCTCTTTGTCGACTCCTCTGCTCGGCGCTCGTATTCGACACCTTGTGGAGAACCATCCAGTCGTTTGGACCCGACACCTTTGGAACACCAAAAGGTGGTACTATCTTCGATTCATCGCTATCTCTACAGAAACGGTACATGAAATCATCTATTGTCACAATGCTTTCCGGGATCACTGTCTACGTTGTCATCGAGGCTGTCTACCAGCTACATGCAACGTTGTTCACAATATTATTCCAGCAATACTCATCGCAGTGGCCCCCTCTTTTCGATTCTCCTTGGTTTTCGACCTCGCTCGCTAGTTTCTGGGGACGAAGGTGGCACCAACTCTTCCGTGAGTGGTTTGTGGTGGTAGGGAGTAAGCCTTTGGAAAGATATCTTGGACGAGCTGGGATCGTTATGGGTGCTTTCACTATTTCTGGCGTTCTGCACGACCTCGGGATGCGGGGAATGGGTCGGGGCGGAGACACACTTCCAATTATGGGATTCTTCCTCTTGCATGGTGTTGGGGTCGCAGTGGAACATGCTTGGAAACAGGCCACTGGAAAACGTGTCGGTGGAGTCATTGGTTGGTTGTGGGTGTTTTCCTGGTTTCTCCTGTGGGGACAGCTTGTCGTGGATGTTTGGGCAAGGAGAGGTTTGATTGGATCTGAATTCTGCCCTGAGGCTTACAGACCTACGACGTCGTTTCTAAATTGGATATCTAGGGAAAACGAGTCGTTATAGGCACTTGTCCTCGGTTTCACCACATCTAATACCAGTAGACACCACGTAACCCCTAACTATTCTAACATTCCGTTTGTGTAAATTCACATCTCGTAGAAACCGTAGAACTAGATTTTCTACGAAAGCCTGGATTCCGACCTGCCAAGGTGTAAAATTCAGTTGGAATATCTACTGTTATGAGTCAACAGGTTATAACAAGTGCCCGTCTCGGCGATCTGTACCGTATGGAAAGCAGGACCACCGTGCTCATGTGACCCATCAATTTGATACCATGTATGGGTAAATATCTTCGAGGACCTCGCTCACCCCTAATCCGATTATGTAATGAATACACAAGAAGTAATGA
>JBBPNB010000318.1:0-22803 GCA_038090635.1 Rubroboletus satanas
GATTGTGTGAGGTGGTACCAGGTCGCAGTACCCAGTGTCTAGTAGTGCTATGATTTTGCCTCACTGTCACGATCCTAGCCACTACTGCCAATGTATATGCGCATCGGCAATCACAAAATATTGCAGTAAACTAAACTATGGTTCTAAGCTTCTCAACTCACTGTGCTCGCCGTTGTAACTTGCGTAGTAGCCCATTTCTTGCTCATTTATGGACAACTTGGACTGCTTTTGCATACATAGGGAGCACATAGACGACGTGAAATTTAGTATATTAGAACCCTCGACACTACCACGCGCAGTGAGTGACCCCAGATACGCTTATTTTAATACTCGTCCTGACCTTTGTGATAGATATAATCGAACATTCCGTCGAGGTATACCCTCGGCGGGGCGCCGACAACGATCTACAGCGCGAAAAGAAGATGCAAGAAACACAAGGCAAGCCAGCCACTATCTGAATACCTATCTAATGCTTATGGACTGGGAGTAGGTTGTTGCTGTTTCGTTCGTTTCGTCATGAATCCGGTGACATGCGCAGTTAACTGTCCCTCTGCAATGGCCGCGAAAAATCGCTTGGAGAATCCGGGGGGTACGACCTCGACGTGCTCGATGCACAGCCGTTCGATGACCTCATTCAACTTTATTTGCGCCTCAGACGGGCCATTCACCGTGCTAGGAATGAAGTGGAGATGTGCATGGATGCCACTGTGACGCGATGTAATGTCACCCCAGAGCATCTTGGCGGCGGCTTCATCATCGCATCCCCTCAGTACCACGACTACGGGACACGTCTGTCCCCCCGCAATGTCATAGAACGTCTTCAACGCATCGACATCCTTTGAGGAGACACCGGTATCGACCAGAGCGGAGGTGTAGAAGACGAGCATCCCCGCGCCGACGACTCCATGCTGCGATGCGGACGTGGGCATTTGTAGGGCACGCTTGTCCATCCGAACAAACTCGTATTCTCTGTCGCCTATAAGGCCATCGAATATCTTCCAGATAGCGGTAATTCCCGGGGAGAGCTGGAAGGGAGGTTGAGAGTCCTCGGCCATATCACAGACGATCACCTTCCGTATGGTTTTGGTATTTCCCGGTCCGCCCGCAGAAAACGTTCTGCGGAGGACATCGTGGAATGTGGGCAAGACCCACGATATAAACGACGGCTTGATCTTCCAAGGGGGGAACCTGGAGTATTCAAGCACGAGCTCGCGTAGGCGGTTCTGTGAATCAGATCTCCGTTTCCAAATGACCTGATCCTCAACATCCAGCGTCGTCACGCACGCATGTGCATCGAACCGCATCCCTGACCGCCGCAGTTCCTCCTCGTTCTCGTGCCACCACGTCTCCATTCCACCTTGCTGGTGCTCCAAGCTGGTCACAACTAAGGCGACAGGCACCTTCTTCCGACAGACGGTGACATAAAATAGGTGGTAGCTGCGCTGGAGTGCTTTCGTGACTCTGCCGGCGCGGATGCAATAGATGACGAGGTGGATGCCCCCCGCGTGCGCCAACTCTTGGATCAACGCTCTCAGATTGCTCTCCGCAAGGGCAGCAGGAATTCTCCCCTCGCTTCCTTCTTCCAGTCCCGCAGTGTCCCAGAGGGCACACTCCATCCCGTCCAGCGTGACGGTATACTGTTCGTGCTGGAAAGTACACCCGAGCGCGTCATTGGAGATACGCGCGACTTTCCGACCGGCAATCAGATTTATGACGGACGACTTGCCAACGCCAGTTTCACCGAATATGACGATATTTGAAGTATCGGCATCTACGGCGTCCTATGGAGAAAGTTTAGTGGCGGAAGGGAATAGAGGGCCGTTTAGAATTACCATTGTTGGTTGTCTGGCAGCTGGAGCGGGCTTAGTGGAGGTACTTGTGCGCTCGGAACGAGCAGAACCACTCTCCCCACTACCGAGGGCGGGAAGATAGCCGTATTGTGGGATATAGTATGCACTCTTATAAGGAGAATGAGCATCGGGATCCGTTTCCTCTGGAACCTGAACCTGGTTTCTGTGTCTGCTTGAGGTATGTGTACTCTCAAGACCCACCTGTGCCGCACCGACGTCCTGCGAGTGCAACATACTCAGCTCAAATGATCAGGTAAATGGTTGTTCTATTTACCGCTTCTTCTGGTTCTGACGTATACAGAGCCGTAGGGTCGTAGTAGACGCTTGTGTTCTCGTTCCCCAGCTTACTGCTAGATAGAGTGGAGACGCTGTTCCGTTGGGTGGTAGGCCAACTCGTGTCCATCTCTCGAGGATAGCTATTAGACGACTCTCTGGATGAAGTTGGTCGTTCTTCGAGAATACGGGGAGCACCGAATCTTTGGGTCATGATAAGACCTAATGGCGACCGTCTTGCAATGCGTCAGTGGATTTGAAGGACAAACAAAGACTCTGGGCAATGGAATCCGAGTGGTTAACGTCTGGCATGGAGCCCAAGGCAAATCCCGATCATCACCATACATCACTGTGATACAGTAACGCGAACACCCTAAACCTGCTTGCGCATATGCATACATCACAACGGTAAACGGTCCCCGCAAACATACGTGCAGACTGCCGAATTCAGAGTGACAGAGTAATGCGAATGCCCTAAACCTGAGCGCTTGCAGACACGCATAGATCGCGAACGTAGAGCGGCACAGTATTGCCAGAATGTGGATATACCCCCGGGGTTCGTGCAAACATGACATGCGGACCCAACAATACTGCGGCACATAAACCTGACTTCTAAGAACCAGCATGGAACATCAGCGCGATTAAAAGAAGGATTGTCCTGGGCCAATTTCATCTAACCTCTGCTTTGCCTATCGCTTCCGTGTTCGGGGTTAGGGCAAGTGCAGCGGAGGCTCGTCTGTTTCGCTGCTCAAGGGTTCACTTTAAAGACATGCTGCGTGTTCACCATCACCTTTTGAGAAATGCCTCCAAGTCCCAAACGAGCCAGCCCCAAAGGAAGGGCTTCTGAAGGTGACCTAGTGCCTAGCCATGCGGAGCATGGCCGCAACGCCAAGCCCACTCACAATCAAAGTTTGCTCCACTGTATGAGAATTTCTGTCTGGAACCATGCACTGCACCCACCCCAGTAGGGAACGTATTAATGATGACTTACAGCATGAATGGATCCACCAAAGAATAAACGCTGGGCCCCGTATTCGTCGTACTGCGGGTTTGCGACGATGACCACCCTCCTTCCTAGCACAGAGGATGGCCAGTCTGACGCGCAAGTGGGGTGATCTCCCAGTCCAGTCCGTGAGTATTTGATGTGTATTCAGATAGTGACTAGCTTACCTTGCACTTCTATCTTTTCGCATTGGGGATCGTTTTGCAGGCTGATCTGTACGAAACCGGCTAGAACACCTTGCCTTCGTTGAGTGAGAGTATACCTCAACGGAATGTTCGATGATAGCGTCTTCAACCAATGCTCGTCGCAACATAGGAACTGTATACTCCCCATATTCACGACAGACAACCAAACTCAGCATAAATGCTAACCAACGTCCAACCTAGAGTAACGGACGTGAGACGCCATCGAACGAAACAATGTCTCCGCTCTATCTAGCATGCTGAGTCGTCAAAAAAACAACTGTGCCGGTGGTGTCTGTGCCCACACCCACAACAGAGGCTGCTCCAGGACTGGCTAAGTATGTCACTGTCAGCAATGTCAATGCAACGCGTGACGATGTAGAGGGAGCAGTGAACGATACATTTGTGGAATTACTTAGCATATCAAGCGGAACGTTTCAAAGAGCCTCTTGCGAGCCTGTCCGTTTCTGTGCGTACACACATCGTTATGCGAGCCGGAACGCCTGTGATACATGCGTGCGCGACATGGCAGATGCCATACTGTTAGAACACCTTTTCGTTTTAGACCCACCAGTTCCCCGTAACGTTCTCCTGTTCCGAATTCGTGACGACGATTGCGAGGGGCACCTGACTCCCAAACAGAATCTCAGAAAAAACATGCGATAGCTTCGCTGCATCGCGGTGGTGTGATTGATCCGGCTATCTGTGATACAAAAGAAGATGAGATCGATGTCACCACCATAGTGCAGGGACATGAGGAGCTGGTGAGCCTTCTCGATGGCGCCCATGAATGCAGTGACCCCATTTTCTCACTGAACGCTTGCCGACGCCAGTTTTCCAAAAATGGTGGTTGGTAATGCTGTCAGGCGTCCCGTTGACAGACATACACATACCAGGTCTTGCGCCATCATGGTCGTGGGTGGAACTGGAAGGAGCTCAAGGGTCCGGCGCTCATGCAGTGGCGCAAACTTTGATTATGGGCGAGCCGCCGAGATGGTGGGCTTGGGGTTGCAGTTTCCGCATGGTCAGGCACTAGGTTTTCAGAAGTCCTTCCTCCGGGGCTTGCTCCGTTTGAGACAAGAGGGCATTGCTCGAAACGCGGCATACTTTTAGAGTAAACCCTTGAGCAGCAAGACCAAGTTACTGCTGCACTCCGAGAACCTAGGCCTGAACACCACGAGAACGCTAAGCAACGACAAGCAAAGTAGCGTTTTGATGCAATTGATCAAAGGAAAGCCTTCAATCCTTCTTTTGAGCGCTGAAGTTCCATCCCGTTCTTCGGGTTACCGTACAGGTCAACCTTGCGGTCTAGGCATGTTTGTAGGGACTCCGGGGTTCTTCGTATCGAAATTATTATAGCCTCGACTTGTCAATCGACCTCATGGAGCTGGTACGCATTGCCTGAACTTTAAAAGCAGGTTTAGCTGCCCCGATTCGGCAACCTCCACGTGTCGCAGGGATTCAGACGCTCATTATACCCACACCACTGTCACTCGGCCTAGGTTTAGCATATTCGCATTCTCATATCACGTTACGCGCTCGACTGAAGGTGGTTGGTCTACACATGCTTGCCACCGTTCGAGCTTTATGATGCCATACGTTAACCTCACGAACTTCATTTCCGAAGGGTCTTTGTTCACCTTCCAGATTTGACTCCACTGATGTCAGACAGTTGGCATTAGGTCTTATCAGCCTGAGGGCCGCAGGATTCTGTGCTAACAACGTCCAAGGAGTCGCCCAATATCCATCCTCGAGAGATGTTACCTCGCTGGTATACTACGAAACGAACCATCAACGCTCTCATTCCATCTAGCAGTATGACGCAGAACGACAACACAAGTTACTACGGAAACCCTGCGGCTCTGTCTACAGAACCAGAAGAAGCGGTAAGAAGGGTGACCACTCACCTGATCATTTAACCTGAGTATCTCCCGCTCGCAGGACGTCGGTGACTCGGCACAGGTAGGTCTGGGAAGTACATATACCTCGCGCAGTCCTGAAAACCAGCTTCAGCATCCAGCGAAAACGTATCCTGATGCAAAATACGTCCAACAACACGACCGTGCCGCCGTCTTGGGTGGTGGGCGGAGTGATTCTGCATATTCAGAGTCCACTTTGGTCGCTCCCCCTCCCGGTGTGGAGGAAAAAGCTCCATCATACAAGTCCACGTGCAGTGCTGCCGACAACAGAAAAGGTAGGCTGATCACTCGCCTCCACCCCCGTCTTTAAATTTCCAACAATATTTTAAGATTGTGATCCTGTTGTGCCAGTCTGTGAGGGTGAGGAAAAAATACGAGACAGTACGTCCCCTCAAGGTAATTTCACCCCCAACGATACAATACCTGGTAGGTCTGTCAACAGAACGCCAGGGAGCATTACCAACCACTCTCTTCTGTCAGTATACCTCGGCCAAAAACCCAAAAATGTCATTCTTTTCGGGGAAACCGGCGTCGGCAAGAGCTCCGTTATCAACTTAATGGCCGGAAGAGAGATCACGAAGACCTCTGCAAACCTAAAGGGTTGCACGCTAGAAGCGAAGGAATACTATTTTGGTCTTTCAGAAGAGGTGTCACTGCGCATCTTTGACACAGTCGGGCTCGAGGAGCCAGACATGGGCGTCAACTCGTTTATGGGCGCCATCGAAAAGGCCCACCAGCTCATCATGTCCCTGCACTACAGTGGTGGCATCGATCTCCTCCTCTTTTGTGTCAGAGGTGGAAGAATCACCACCCCAATGCAACGAAGCTATCGCCTGTTTTCCGAGATTCTGTGCGGGGATAAGGTACCCCTCGCAATCGTCGTCACGAATTTGGAACAGCAGGACGTCATGGAGGACTGGTGGGTCAAAAATGAACAGACGTTCCAAGATTATGGCATTCGCCCTGTCGCACACGCGTGCATCACGGCCGTCCCGGCTCACGTAAAGATATACGCACGGAAGCGGGCAGAGTCGCAGAAGACTCTTCGAAACATGCTGCTTGATACCCTAACTAAACCCAACCCTCCTTATCAGCGGGACATACGGAGTTGGTTCGCTTCCATCATTCGACTGCTCAGGTCGTTTTTAAGGAAGAGTGAATCCCTCAAGAAGAAGGACCTGATGAAGAAGCTCGAAACACGATGTATGCTTCCTCGTAATGATGCTGAAAGGTTGGCGCAGATGCTCGCCGAGGGGGGGATGGCTGATGCGGCACTCGTGTAGTAGGGTTTTGCGCAAGTGTTTCCCCGATTATATGTAGCTCGTATCCCTTGCTTAGTTTTTAAATTATGGTTTCGTTTACAACCTCTGCTTCAACCCCGATTATATCCTAACTTCGCATAATATATGTTCCTACCCTATAAACATACAGTATGTATTAGGATTTCTTCTGAGCGCACCCGACATCGCCATACATAAATCATCCATTGCTTGGAGCATTATGTGGTGCACACATTACAGGTATACCAAACACAAGAAGAAAAAGAATATAACCTATCACGCACAACCCATCTGTAACAATCACTCTTGAAGCGCACGTACCCCACCGATCCGCGCCCAGAACACATCTTCCTTTAACCTCACCAACTCCTTCCACGTACGCTCCTCCCACGTCCCATCGCTCGCGAAACCTTGGCTCTCAATGCTCGATGATTGTTTCGTGCTTGTCGTGTCCACCGATGTACGACCATCGCCCTCCTCGGCGCGTGGAGGGAGCGGATCCGGAACGACAGTCGCAGGCGTACTATTCACCGCCCCTTCCACATCACCATGCGTCATGTGGGCATCGCTGACGGTGACATCCCTGGCGGGTCCTGGATCAGCCTCCGTCGTGGGTGTGGGTACAGTCGCAGTCTGAGGAACATCTCCTTCTTTGACGACATCGGCGTCCGCTTCCCTTTCCCTTTCCCTTTCCCTTTCCCCATCGCCATCGCTACTCTTCGTTTCCGCTGGGACCTCTGCATCGCTTGCCTTGTGGGCATCCGCCTCAGGGACGGGATCGGCAGCAACAGGTGACACCCCCTCTTCCTTGCCTCCTTCCTCGGTCACTTTTGGAGTCCCCGAGGTCGGAGGCGGTGGAACGACCCGTCTGGCAGCCGCGCGCCTCGGAAGCGGCGGTGCGCCTGGTCCGATCACCGTAACAGGCGATGCTGGTCTCGACGAAGCCAACGACATCGGCATTGGCGTTTTCCCTCGAATATGCGATACAGAGGGTGCGTGTCCAGGCAACGGGGACGTCGCACGCGCGATCGCGGTCGGTGCCGGTGATCCCGCGTGTGAACGGCTGACGGCGGGACTAGCAGGGCGCGAACTGAGGGGCGGTGATGCGGGAGAGGAGAGGCGTGAACGGGGACGTGGAGCGGGCGACGTCACGCGCGAGATGGCGTGCGGCGTGGTCGGCGTCATGGGAAGCGGAACGGTGTATGGGGAAGGTGGTGGCGGTGGCAGGGGTTCCTGGGTAGTTAACACACTCTCAGCAGCAACGGGATGTGGCGTTGTGGAAGGCGGCGGTGAAGCTTCGGGTGTCGGTCCAGCAAAGGTGATTTCATCGATGGGTGTCGAGGAGTCAGATGCGTTGAGGTCTACCTTCTCTGGATCGACGTGACCGTTTGCGCTGGTAGCAGGCGCCTCGATCTCTGGAGTAGCAATCCCGTTCTGCGTGCCTGATGAGGAGACACTTGTATCTGTTGTAGCACTACTGCGGACAACATTGCGCGGCGGAAGTCGTGGCGGGTCCTGTGCATTTACTCGGGAAGTGGGAGACTTGGCATGAAGATGGGGGGCAGAAGGATGGGATGGAGGAACAGGTAACTTCTTCGCGCCGTCCTTCTCTGTCACCTTATCCTTATCCTTGGTAGTCTCTCCACCTTCCTTGCTCCAACTGACAGCCTTCTCCCCCAACGCACTAGCCATCTCCCAGAGCCTCCTTCGTCGTGGCGGAACGGGGGGCTTCTCATCAGTTGAAGGAAAAGTGCAGCTTGGGGGCTGATTGCCCGCGCTCGAGGCGGTCAGTGGTGGATCCCTCTCCTGAGTATCGCGATTAACAAGGGGTTTGGGAGGCTGGACAACTTCCTCCTCCCATATCCGCTCCACAATCCCAACACGCACAAATGCCCACAATGAACACGTACTCCGAAGCCTCGTCAGGCAATAATTTGACGTACATAGGGGATACGGCGAATTCTGTGTCTGTGCCTGAAGTACGCGAGACGACTGAATGGCATTGAGAGGAGGTCGGGAAGAATTGCCAACAACAGACATGGACGCCGAAGAAGTATGCACGGGCGTGAGAGCAGGTGGTGTGATGGACGTGGTAGGAGTGGCGAGACGGAAAATGTATACCTGCCCAGGTGGTTCGCACTCTGCCGACTGCGGCGCACTAGCGTTGTTGTTCTGCGTAGAACCAAGCGCGAGGGGATATTTGAACCACGAACTTCCATTCGTGTTGTGAGAACGCGAAACGGGTGTCGTGGATGGTAGCCGTGCGATGAGGGTTCCGCAGAGACCGCAGGACAAGGAAGAGGTGGACATCAACTGAGGATGTTGGTGCAGCTCCTGGACGAGGCTCGAGAAGGGCACAGGCTCCACGGTCAGCATCCCGGCGTGGATTGCAGCAAGGACTGAGCGACGAGACAACCAATTCAGGGACGGTGCGAGGTCAAGCCGTACAGTTGGTTCACTACATACACACCGTCAGATCAGCTAGAAAAGAGTGGATTGAATAACGCACGAATCCTCGGTAAGCAGACGCGCAATGAATGGCTGGCTCAGAAGCGTCGATATGACAGGAGGAGTCGGCTGTGATACCCTCAGCCCCCTCAGGTGCGCGACGAACATGATGAATTCAGCGTAGGGTGCGTGCGTGGTCATGAAACGGATCCGGGGCACTTCCCCGACGCGCGCATCATCGCGCTCGACCCACTTCCCCTTACCCATGGTGAGCTTTGCCTCTTGTGCATCCTGTTCAGCTGCCTCTTTTTCGACTTGGAGAGACTGCATTTGGACCTGCATGTCCTTGACGGCGTCTTCCGCAATCTTGAGGGCTTGCTCCGCATCCTCCAGCTTTCGCTCGCTTCTGGCCCGGCCGAGCCGCGCCTCCGCGACCATGGTGTTTGCTTGATCAAAAAGAGTCGCACTGAGATCGTCGAGGTCCTTTTCAATGTCATGACGTGCAGTTTCCGCCTGACCACGCTGAGCAGCCTCCTCTGTTGCGCGTTCCATCAGTCTGTTTAGTTCTGCCGTGACATGCGCTTTCTCTACGAGCAGACCCGTATTCAAAGCGGCCAGGTGATGGCTCCGTTCGAGTTCGAGGGAGGAAATGGTGACCGAGGCCTTTCGCAGTGAAGAAGAGGCATCGTGAAGTTGATCCTCGAGGTCGGACATTCGATCATACGAGGCGACGAGTTTGCTGTTGAGTTGTGTGACCTGCGAGAATAAGTCTGTTACTTGTGCACGTAGAGACGCGATGATCTGTGCTTGGGCTTCGGAGGCGTCCTCATCGCTCTCGTCGTCCACGGGTCCGCTGTCGAGGGTGTTGGTGAGCACGTCGGTGGTGTCGACGAATGTCGTACCTTCTACCAGTTGCTTCTGAGTCCGTCATTGTTGGTCGTGATGAGAGAAAAGTAAGGGCACCACATACCGTACCGAAAATAAACTTTACATAAACAAGTAGCCGGCTGGGGGCAGCTTAGTATCAACCTATGAGATTGACTCTCTAACAAGTACATTCCTGTTCCTTCTAATACATCATACCTCACGCCCGTTTGATCCAAGCATCGTGCCGTACTACCAACTCTCTCACAATGTCCTCCTCGATCTCCTTGTGTGGTGCAGACGGCGAGGCGTCAATCTCGATCCACGTTTCTCCGTATTCAAGACCGTCCGGACCAAGCTTCCCGTCAGGCGAGGTCAATTTCGGGGATACCAACACCACACGATGTTTTCGATGGTGCAAATCGTTTCCAATGACGACCTGGTGCCCGTATCGCTCAAGCGCCTGACGCGCTTTGGGTATGAGCAGTGCTTGATCGGTTTCGAGCTGATCAATCAACATGTAAGCAATCAATGAGATCGAGTCCCGTCGTCGCACGTACCTTGAAAGAGACAACAAAACCACAGGGCACCCACTCGGAGACCAGCGGTTTCAGAATTTTGGGCACTAGATCCATTTCTATATGCAAACTACCCTTCCCCGACTGGATCTTGTGTTCCGACTGATCAACGCCACGCTTGTCATTTAGTGACCGTCAAAAATGCATGAACTGTCGTACTGACCAGTTTCTGCCTGGGTAAGAAGAAGTCGCTGACAGCGGCAGCGAGGTAATACATGGCTTTTGGTCCCAACCTTTTCATCTCATTGCTTATCGCGCGTAACAGATAGAGGTAATCGTTGACTGTGACAAAGGTAAGGGTATGGAGAGTTCCCTCAGCTTGCACAGCCTTGTAGGCCCTCAAAACGGATAACAGGGCTGCGCGCTCAGACGTCTTCACTGTGATGTGTGGCTGGCCCGCGCTTGGCGAGGGGTCATTCGAATATGGGTACGCGGAGTCAATTGTGGAGGAAGAAGGTAACGCGGCATCTATCTCGAGAAAATCAAGGAAAGGATGAGTTGAATGGGAATAGTTCCGGCTAAATGGCTGAAGACTGAATTGCCGATGCATGAAGATGACTGCATAGCCGTGTTTTAAAAAGTATTCGGCGGAGGTTGCACCTCGCGTGCCTGGGAGAAAAACATGAGTTCGTTCACAGTAGCAGATCGGGACAACACACCTGCACTGAAGTTATCAAGAAATCGGACACTAGAGTCGAATGAGTAATGATCATGTCTCTACCTGAAGTTCGGGCTCACACGTTGAGCTCCAATGGAACGGTTGTACCACCGCTCTACTCAGGCTGTAAGATCAATGTATGGATCTGACGAAGCGGGGGAGTAATTCACCGTCACGAGGACAACTTTCCTTCCATTCTCGATCTGTCTATCGATGAAGTGGGATACGCCTTGGATATCAGCTTTGAGGGTGCTCGGCTCTGGCTGGGTTGCAAAATAAGACTCTGAGGAGAACATCGTGACATCGGACTGCGTTGTGTTCAGCATTCTTGGATTCGATGCACTCACTGCATTGTGGAAAGTTCCCAACGACTTTAAAGGTACAGCACAGCCACCTAGTGTACGCATTTCACCGAGACCGGTATACCGCCGTACTACCTCCATTTGAAAGAGCCTTTGTATAGCCTAGCCTCAGCCAGCTCAGTAACTCCCGCCAAGTAAATGACAACGTTCTTCGACTTGCAGCGCAGTGTTAACGAGATACCCAAGTCTTGGATTCGCGGTCTCGGAGAAGGCTGCTGTCGATAAGTATATTCAATTCGACTCTGACGGGGCTTCTCGATATCCCCAGCGGCAGCATTCCAGAAATCGAAAACAAACTGAAGCGCCGACCCTCATGTTCCCATACCCGACGCCAGTGGAACTCCACGACCTTGTGTTCGTTTAGAAGCGAACAAAGTTTCTCACAAGTACTGCCTGGTGGGTCCAACCGCCCATATACATCTTACCTTCTGACAATGGCATCATGCTAGGCACTCTAAACGGTGCGAAAGAGCCCATAGTGTATCCTGAACCTGGGCCGCACTGTTTCCCGACATCGGTGTCAGACCCAGCTCCTACGATCCCATCCCGCGAAATCCACCCAGTTCATGACCCTACATCACGTTCGGCCTCTGATCATGATCAACAAAACAAGCAGCGTATTGCGGGGCACGTTCTGTGACTGACGGGACCGATCCCCCTTTGTCATCTCGATCATACATTGATCCACGTCGAAACCAAAGGCAAGCAAACCCATCCAGTGTCATCATCGACACTTGTTTTTTCTACGCCATCCCACGTTCGTTATAACTCATATCAGCTTCCCTCGTCGGCATCTTCATCTATCACGTTTGTCGACATGTCCGAGGGCGCAACCAGATCTGACGAACGACGCTAATGTTGATGTCCATGAGCCACTGAGCCACGACGAGTGGCTGTGCTTGGAATTCGGAGGACCCCCGCATATTAGGTGACGCCACTACTGTGGACTTCGGCCAGTTCACCTGGTGATTGAGGGACCACACGGGGCCCCGCTCCCCCGTGTAGCACTGCATGGGAACGATCAAGTCAGTCTAGACCATCGAAAGAGGTCAGACGAGCCGGCTCTCCAGTGGGAGCATACCTCTTTAGGTCGCCCATCTTGCCATTCGGAAACCTCCCCTTTCCCACCCGAGTTCACCCAACTATATGACACCAGCCTCTCGTTGGGTCCCGCATCGCATATCCCCTGTAGATCACTGCGTTCGCTTACTCTCTTCGTCTGTTACAGCTGGGAGTTCCCTAAACAGCCCTTGGAAGGGCGGCGGTCGGGGTAGCGGTGCCCCCTGACGAGAGCTTTCGCAGGCTCGAAACCGCTGCCTATCCCGCCCATTTTCCTGCCTCTGCTCGTACTGTGCTGAGCACAGCCTCCCCTATCGCGAGTCCAGATCGACGGAGATGGACGATCGACGGACGATGCATGCATTTCGATAGACCTTGGTTCCCTCTCTCGTACTCAGTCTAACGACTAGGTAGCCGGGCCATCCGCCATTTTCCAGTCGGACAGTTCAGTTTGGTATCAAGCTAAACGCACCTCGACCACGCGTAAAACGACGACAGTACTACGTACTTGTAACGGCCAACGACAAAAGAAAGAAAAAAAAAGAGTCCCTCGCGACGTCATCACAAAAGAAGAAGAAAACGAAAGAAAAGGAACAGAGAGGAGAATTCAACCAATCATAGCAAATTAGCATGCATGCGTCGGGCACAAGTCATGTTACGAAACGTAAATGTTCAAAAAGAAAAAAGAAAAAAGACCCCCAAGCGGAACGACAGGACACCAACGCCATCGATGTGAACCTACGCGACGAGCCGAACGGGTGCGAAAAAGGGATTACATGATCACACACTCCTTCTCCTCTAGCTTCACTCCTTGGATACCCATTTCCGCAAACGTCGTCGGGCCCTTGGCAGGCAGACGCCCCTGCGGCGGTTGTTGAGCCACGTCCCCATCCACGTCTTGGGGTCCACCCTGAGGGAAACCAGGAGAGGGCATACTCCCCGTACGCTGACCCGGTGGACGTCCCGCAGGCCGCGCATAGCTCGGAGAGTCCGTTCTCAAGGGCGGCGACGCGGCCCCAACAGAGCCAGACCCGGGATCGACGAGCGTGTACCGATGTTGGTTTGGGAATTGCCGTTGCGGTCCTGGGCCGGGTGGAGCACTGGGAGCTTGTTGCATTGGTGGAGTGATCGCGTGCGCAGACGGTTGTTCTGTGACGGGTGGGAGGACCGGGGTGGGTGCAGCGCCAGATCCGTTTGCATGGTGACGGGCCGTCGAGTTCTTCCTGATCACCTCAACCACTTGTCGGCCATCCTCCAACGACGGCCTCGAGGTACCACTTTCGCGTTCCGAGCGCTGTTTGGCTTGCGTGCGTTTGCGAACGAGTTTGGATTCTGTAATGTTATCGTGCTCCTGCCTCGAGAGCGATTGGGGAGATGGCTGAGACAAGGCAGCGAGTCGCTCGGTAGCATCCGTATTACCATGATCGGAAGCCTAGTTGATGGGATCAGTCACGTCGTCACGTCTCCAATTCGAGCCCTCGGCTCGACTCACCAACTGGTACCACATCCGAGCTGCCTCGATATCCTTGGGGCCACCGACGCCGACTTCCTTGTAGTAACCCATTGCAAACTCTGCACTCGGCAAACCTTTCTTGGCAGCCTTCTCTGCAAAAGTGAATGCAAGGTTCTCGTCCTTGTCAAAGGCACCTTCAGCTCCGCACAGGAACCACTTGCTGAGCGCCATGTCTGCCTCCATCTCGCCTTGTTGACTTGCGAGGGAGTAATATTGGACGCTGAGAAGGGCATCGAACGGGAAGGGAGGGAGCGCGAACTCGTACGCATGTCCAAGTTTGTACTGCGCAGGAGCAAAATGGAGGAATGCAGCCCGCTCCAAATGGAGCCGTGCTTCTTGTTGGGCCGAAGAGTGCGGTGGAATGAACGGCGCAAAGACTTGCGGGGGAACGGTAACATGGGCGAATTCTCCAAGAAGAAGTGAACCGTATACGTACGCCGGCTGAGGGACCTGCACAGAAGCAAGTGTAGCAGCACGGTGGATCAAAGGGATCCCGATCTCTGGCTGAGCAGGAAAACCGAGTTGGCCCATCAAGTGTGCCATTCCCATACGCTATTATGTATACGTGGGAAAGTATTTACGACACGACGGGGAACAACTCACGTAAACACAACTCTCGACGTTGAGTTTCACACCACGTTCAAAGCAGTCACGCGCGTGTGCTGTGTCGTTGAAATTTTCATAGTCGCGGCCAAGTCGGAACCAAGCCTGCGCGTACCCTGCCCGCGCGGCTTGTTCGAAATCGCGGAAGGCGACACGGGGATTATGCGGGACATAATCTGGGTATGCCCCCGACGCAGCAAACGTAGCACGAAGATAGATCGCCTCTGAGGCGAAGATGGGGATTGGATTGGGGTGTTGCGCGGACGCGATTTGAAGGACCAGCGGGACCGCGATTTGTACGAGACGCAGCAGTTGCGGGTCTTGTATGACGGAGGGTCCAACGGGTGGCGTATCATCAGAAGAGTTCTGCTGAGCGCGGTCAACGAGCATGAGGACGTCTCGCGCCCAGTTTATTTTTAAGGCAGGGTCATGGTTAGGCTGCTGAATGGTAGGGGAGGCGGTCGCTAGAGACTGAGTGGTTGGAAGAGGGGCAGTGAGGGATGGTGTTCCGGTTTGCCGGGGTGAAGGGGAAGCCTGTGGAGGGGCATAGGATGGTTGAACGGAGGTGGGCCTGAGGTGCATCTGTGGCTGCGGGGGAGGTTGACCGTAAGTTGAGAGGGTGTGGAAGGAAGCTCTATGATTGAGCGGCGGCGTCTGAAGCTGTGATTGATGAGGGGCTTGGAGGGAGTAAGAATGCAGTGGGGGTCGTGGTGACACAGGAAGAGGGATTCCAGCAGGCGAAGTTGTCTGGTTCCAAGGGCCCCAAGCGTTTTGGTCTGGAGGCGGCTGGACTGAAATGCGATGGGTGGGTGCCTGTGGAAGAGGAGGAAAACCAGCTGGATGGTAGTTGTAAGGAGGCTGCTGCGGAGGTGGTGGCGGTCGAGGAGAGACGATGCGGTATGGGTCGTGGTATGGAGGCTGGTGAAAAACCGAGGTTTGGTTGTCTAAAGTCCTTGCCATCTGTTTGTATATGTAATAAAAAATGGAGTAATCAGCGACACATGGAGATGACACAAAACACGCGGCGCACATTGGCGGGCAGGTTCGGATCAAAGCGATGGGGACGAGGGGCAGGGAGAGGAGTGGAGGGAGGTGGGGGAGGTGATGGTTGGGACTGAGAGATATATGATGAAGGGGGCAGAGGGGGCAAAGGAGGTGGCTGGTCTAGAAGAGGCTGCACCACGTAACCGGTACTGGCATACCCAGCAGGGTGCGGAGGTACAGGCGGGGCAGTCATCCTTTATTCTCGTCCCTGGCAGACACTCGAACGTGTGTATCAACCCGATCCCGTGTATTCTTAACCACTCGTTGACAGCCGCTTAAACCCGCAGATCTGAGTTTGATGGTCGACCCTAACCAGGCAGTGTGTGGAAGTAAGAAGCGTAGTGTCGTTCGAAACCGGACTGGATACACGCCGCATCATGGTCAGAGCGACGCTGATCTGGTATCCCACGACTGGTAGATGTGCCTGGCTGCGGCCCTTGCCATGGTGGCATACACGACGTGCTAGATCATTGTACGCGACATCGCCCAGAGTCTGCGAAGCGAGGCGTAGTGTCGATATTATTATCCCGTCGTCGTCCGAATCGGTGCAATCAGCTCTGATCCGGTGCATATGATTATCGATGGCGAACAGAAATATAACCCAATCGTTAGGACCACCCACTTTGGATCCCTCTCGGGCTACGGCTCTCTCATGGATCAACTGGGTTTGCAAAGCTACACCTTCAGAACTGACCATACTATGTAGTAGACAACTCTACACCTTACTAGCGTCAATCAACCCATAATAGAAATTCCTCGGTCGTACAGCCACAAGGTGATGCACCCCTGAGACGTTTTTTTATACTTGGATGACTGCCGCTCGTAATCCTCCGTAATCCTGGATCCCATGCGCATGAAACGTCGGCACTCAGCTTACCGATCTCCATTGAGTCATTGACAGAGTTTTGGGTATTCGAAACCAGTCGTCGATCTTCGTAAAAAGGTCATTCACATGCATGGTTTTCGCGGGGCGGTGTCGCACAGGAATAGTCGAAAGCATTGTAACCTGTTGGATGGATTATTGACTTCCTCTGAGGGCCTTCCAGGCTGTGCTATAGGTTTGACATTCATCGTTGGCATGATACAACTCGTGCCCGACGTAGCGCTCAGGAATGACAATGATGGCATCAGAATGACGAGGGGGGGCGATGCTCATGATATAGTATGTACTAACATTATTCGCTCGCGCTCGGCAGAAAGAAATAGCGGCATCACCGCGGCGTCCGTTGCTAGTGCACCGGCGAGTCTCAATGCCTTCACTACGCGACAGCACAGCAAGTACCGCCCAGCAAGGCTCCGCGCCCATCGGACAATCATCATATACTCTCGAACATCTACCACACCTATGCAATCTAGTACGAAAATACCAACAGCTAAATGGTATCATCCAAATCCATTCTGATGAGGGAAACACAAGGACCCGAAAACGTGATAGCCAAGATCGTGCGAATAAAAAAGACAGCAGCAATGTTACATGAGGGCAATGCAATAATCAAGACGACGTTTCGTCGAGATCGAAACCTCGCACCAGATTCCTTGCCCCTCGACATTCGCCTATACAGCTGACCTGAGCATGGATAGCGAAGACGAGAGTGAGGACAAAAATACGCCTGTTACGGACTGTTGTCTCCCAAGGCCAAGAATGAGGTCACTGGTGGTAACCTCGAAGTGACTTCTCGGTATATCAATTCTGTTAATTGTGGTCAATTGGTGTCGAAACAGTATGTGGAATGGCTAAGTACTGACCTTTCAGCTGTTCTTTTGACAATGGCTCTCCGTTGTCAAAATCGAAAAACGATGGATCGATAGGATCCGCGACGGGTTCATCGTCCATGTCGTGGTAAGGCTAATCGCAGGTAAAGGCCGAGTCAAGGCAAGCAAGGGATGTCGAACGAGTTACAGAGGATATACAAAGTAAGAAGCTGGCGTCGTTCGGTGGATATGAATACACACCTCAAAGTATGGGTGTTGAAGAGCCTCGACGACCGTTATACGTCTTTTTGGACTAAATGTGAGGCATTTTTCCAAAAAGTCAATTGCCTGATGGAAAACACGCGCAGCGGTCGTTTAGAGATTAGATGGGGTAGTGTATTGTCTAAAGGCTGACCAGTTCGTTGGCCCCAAGGAACATCGTCTTGAAATCCTTTCCTTTCCTAAATGGTAGGGCGCGAATGTACTCGCGAGATCTGGGTGATGAGATCGCATAAAAATCGTCGATCGAAGGGGTGCCAAGGACGTCAAGGATGAGAGAGAGCTGATCGTGATCTTCGGATGGGGATTGGGTAAGTAAGTGCATATATGCGTGAGTTGTCGAAATGATGTATGGCAATAGGATAAGAATAGATATCGCTCACAGTCGCGTCCAGGGAACATGGGTTTCCCACTGAGCATCTCGGCCAATACACAGCCAACACTCCACATGTCTATTGCCCTCGTATATTCTTTAAAGGTCAGCATTACTTCCGGGGCGCGATACCACCTTTGTGACGCGTCGGACGTAAGAATCGGCAGAGATGAGAGCACACGCACCGTGTTGCGACATATTCAGTCATGAACGTGCTGCTGTCATTTGCAACGTTCGGAGGCGGTCGTGCTGATCGCGCGAGGCCAAAGTCACAAAGCTGGCACGTGGAGGAATGAAAAGCGACGCTGAGGATCGTTCGTTTGTACTCACTTTGAGGTCGCAGTTGGCATTCAGCAGCAGGTTTGAGGGTTTCAGATCACGGTGAAGGACATCGGCTGAGTGGAGTGCCTTCAAGGCTCGGAGAGTCTTTGTCACTCATTGTTAGGCCATCTTTTCGGTTGAAAATGGAGATGTGATGATCACCTGGTAGATGAAATACTGACAGTGATCGTCACTCAACTTCTGCGTTCTGATGACACGATGCAAGTCGGTCTCCATCAGCTCCTGGACGAGATATACGTCTTTGAACAGCTCGAAACTGGGAGGTTGAAGGATGTCGAGGATGGAGATGATGTTTTCGTGGCGAAAGTGCCGGAGAAGCTTGATCTCGCGAAGGGTGCGTAGACAGAACATCGAATGGTCGAATGGCGTGATACGTTTTATGGCGACCTTTCTCTGGGACGGCTGATGAATGGCAGAGCTAGACGAGTGCAGACGACGTCAACATCCAGATCTGGGGCGCGAAGCCAAGCAAGGGTAGCGTGCACTGACCAGACGATGCCATA
This sequence comes from Rubroboletus satanas, assembly GCA_038090635.1. NCBI lineage: Eukaryota > Fungi > Basidiomycota > Agaricomycetes > Boletales > Boletaceae > Rubroboletus > Rubroboletus satanas. The sequence continues at coordinate 18,826 of JBBPNB010000318.1, forward strand.
CGCGCCTTCGCCGATGACCTCGAGCACGCGGTATGCGGCACCGACGGTGAAGTTATCGAGTTGGGGGTCAGTGGACATGTGAGCGCCGGCGTCGTCGTCGTCGTCGTCGGTGTTGAGAATGGCTGTCAGGCGCTCGCCGCAGGACGGACAGTCGGACTTCGGAAGTGAAGCGCCCTCGCCCTCGTGCGATCTGTTTCGTGATCGCCGTCGGTGCTGGCCATGGCCCACCCAGAGACGGCGTCGCGTCAAGCCTTGGATGGATATCCGTCTATGTGGAGAACCTTTCGGGAAACGAGCTCGTTGAGTTCGGGTGTCGTCGCTTACCCTGGCCTCGAGGCACCTCATCTATCTTCGCAGCCAACTGTAGGGCAAGCCTCGGTTCAGCAGAACGCGGAGATGAGCAGAGATGCAGCACAGCCTACCCCACCGTCGTTGCCGTCGTTGTCATTCTCGTCGACTCCGAGACCGACGTTGCCAGCGCAGAGCATTCGACAGTGGTACCCAATCGTGTACCCGGAGCCGCACAGCTGGCACTCGTACTACGATCCAACTTGGCACCACCCATCCTCTTCCCATCTCCAGCCGACTCAGCCTTTCTTTTCCCCCATGTCCGGCCCGCACCTTCCGTCCGTCTCTCTTGTCGCCGACGTCGTGTCCGAATCCCTCTTGGCATCTTTCAGATCGATGCAGTCGCAGTTCACTGCATTCCAGGAGAGTCTTGGCATTGTCAAGTCGGATGTCAGGGATGCCCTTTCTCAGCTCGATGCCCTCTGCACCGCGCAGAACAAGACAAACAGGTGTATAGCGGAGTTGGAGGGTGTGATCGGCGTCAGCCCCACGGGTACAGCATCCAGGGGCCGTGTAAGACGCGGAAGAGGGCGGGGTAGAGGCGGGAGAACAGGTACACATACGGAACCGCCACTCGAAGGCGCCGATTCCGGGACTGTCCCCGAAAAGACGCTCGCGGAGAGCCTGGCTTCGATCCAGTCTGCGGTCGAGGTGCTACTCGCTCGTGAGAGTCGCGCATCTCAATCTCGTGAGTGTCTCTTCTCTTGCGATTCGACTCTTCAATTTATCTCCCGGATCTATCTATCAGCGATCCGTCAGGAAGCAACACATTCGCCACCGCCTACGGGACAAGATTCCTCCGGGACGTCATCGCCTTCCCGATCATCCCTAGATCCATCTCAACAGTATTTGACATTGCAATTAGCACGATCTGCTTCTGCACCCTTGTCCACATCACAGCCGGAGTCATCATCACCTCATTCTTCAATCGCAATTCCTACACCAGAATTCGAAACGTCACCGCCAGGAAAAAGTTCGTTGGTCCGTGTTTCGTGTTCTATTCCCTTGTATGCGCATATATATGTGCTCTTTTGGCATGGTCTTGTTCCCATTCTCGCCCCAAACGGGGCGCTCGTCTGCTTTATTCATGACAGATTGATTAACTGATTACTGTTCTGAACGTCCTCAGAATACGCTGACGCGTCTATCCAAGCATGTTCACCTTCACCCACGTCTGAAGTTTTATGTTCTCTCTCGTATTCTCAGGGACATGCTCATGGATTTACACCTGTCGACTGGAACGTCGATCCAGGTAAGTACACGCCATTCCAACTTGACAAGTCTCCTGGATACTTTGTCGTCACTTTCTCTTCACGTCAGTTCGATTGAACTCACGTTAATGTTTCTACAGCGATGCTTGGGAGGTTCGCCGGCAGTTTCGGTGAGTCTTGTTCCTATCACCTTCCCTACAATTCCTTGTCGAGTATTTGTGCATATGTGCATGCAACTGGTCGGAGAGGTCACCGGATTTTATGTCTTGCCCAGGCATCCGGTTGATCTTGGGCTATTTTCATGTTTTCATCCACCAAAGGCAGGGAGATGTGCCATCTGATCGCCTCGGTCAGGAAAAAAAACATTGCATAATTTTTCGCCTTTGTTGTTCTGCTTAGGCATCCTCGGCGTGGTCTTTACATGTGACACGATCGCTGACCCGGATGATCTAGCACGACCGACTGCGTATGCTGCAGAGTATTTCGCTCACTTCCTACGCGACACCCACCTCCCTGGTGCAACTGACACCGTAACGGATAGTCAAACACCTCAAAGTGATGGTGGTTACCCGCTTCGCAGCTCGATGGCCTCGTATACCCAGTTACCTACACGCGCGATGTCTACTCCTTCCTCGTCTTCTTACCCGACTGAACCCGGGGCTGATAACTCGGCGTCGCAGCAGGTGCGGCCGACTGTCACTTCGGCCGTACCTTCAGTCGGCGGCACCAGCGCCTCAACGGAGGCCCCGTCGTCTCCAACAAGGATCTTCCAGAGTCCACCGCTCCAAACTCCCTCTCTCACAACTGGAGGCATTGATTCTTCGATGATAGCACCTGGATCGGGGCCGCCTGGTAACTCGCAAACACCGTTCACCTCTCCGTTGAGCTCTCTAGGTAGTACTGGTGCCGCGTCCATATCGGTGTCTGGTGCTTCAGGGTCTGTGGTGCTCCCAAGTTTCCTTGTGCAACCCCGTGCGGAGTCAGATCCGGAAGACGCTCAGATGACCTCCGATACAGACGGCAACGGGATTTTGGGTACGAAAATGGTTCCTGAGCTCATACCTACTGCACCAGGGCACCGTCGACAATCTCAATCTTCCCCAGTGGAGGCCGACGATGCAGGATTGACATCCAGTCTTCCCACTCCGCCATCGGAGAATTTTGCCGACGACCGTGAGCCCTGGGTGGTCAACCGCTTGACACACGAACACGGCGGTACCACAGACCCAACACTCATATCGCGAACTTGTCTTCCTCGGAACTTCCCTGTCATACCCACACCTCCATCTTTGACCCCGGAGCCGTCGGTTGGAGAAGATCGGGGAATGTTGGATGGTAGAGGTCGGGGATCGGCTCGACAAGGCTCAGTCGGGGCGCTTTCGGAGCGGTCGTCGCCTTTGACCCCTCCCCTGTTTTCCCCGTCTCCAGCTGTTGGGAGCTTGCCTTCGGAGAAAGGTGGTAGCGACGTGAGCGGGCAGATAGTGACCCAGAAAGTCACGGAAGAGCTGACAGATTCCACGGTCGGTTGTGGAGGCGACGCTACTGAAGGGGTTAGTGCGGATACTCCGATGAATGACGCAAGGTCGAGTCCTGAAGCTCGGACCGACCGGGCGGACGTCGAGGGATCGATTTCTGCAACGAACTTGGGAGTGCCTGTTATTACCGTCACCCATGAGCGACGGTCGATCGCCATGTCCAACGAAGATTCGTCTCGGGTACCTCAGGGATCGTCAGTCGGGCAGCCTGACATCGAGTCACCCGAGCACCATCCTGACGCCAATGGCATTAGCCTAGCGTATCCCCCAATGGATGGGTACGACTTTGGTTATTTATCCTCATGGTGTCGTCCTTCGCACCCAACTTTCCAGACACCCACACAGCATGCAACCCCCTCCGATTCATCATCCGGTTCTCGTTCCACACAGGGAGCAGATGAGGTGTCGGGTGCGCTCACGCCGCCCGCCCCAGATTCTGCATCCCCCCCATCGATGTTCTCACAACACCCCTCTCGCGCTCCGTCTGTTCATCCTCACTCCTCGCAGCAACTTTCGACATCGACCTCGACGGATGCCGACGACGCCTGTGTCGACCATGCCTCCTCCACATCGGCGCTGGAGATATCCACTGTCGATCCATCGATGCTCCATGGTCCCGCGCCCAACCTTCTCCCGCATGGACCCGAAGCACCGAGGTCTCTGTCCCTGCTCGAATCATTCGACGACACGGACGTGGACGGCCCCATGCGCACGCTCCACGGCAGGGACGAGAACCAGGGCAACGACGCCAACGCCGACGACGCCCCACGACGCCGCAAGAAGCACCGTGCCAGCGCACCCGTTGCGCCCGCCGACAAATCCCGGGGAAGCAGCTCCAGAGGGCGCCCTTCCGAACCGTCCCACGTCCCCGCTCTCGCACGTGC
>JBBPNB010000319.1:0-22754 GCA_038090635.1 Rubroboletus satanas
ACCTCTTCTTTCAACATGTTTTCCCTTGGTTTGGGTTACATGATCGAATCATCTCGGATCGAGGCCCCCAGTTTGCCTCTACCTTCGCCCTTGAACTCTCCCGACGCCTCCACTATGATGTTGCCCTCTCCACAGCTTACCATCCCCAGACAGATGGAGAAACTGAGCGCGTCAGCCAGGAATTGGAAACCTATTTGCACCTTTTCTGCCAGGAAAAACCAGAATCCTGGACCAACCTTCTTTCCATGGCGGAGTTCCACCACAACTCCATGACTCACTCCGCCACCAAGCAATCACCCTTGTCCCTAATGATGGGATACCAACCACGTGCCTACCCTAAAATCGGCCCAACCTTCGTGCCTCACCTTGTGGACCGGCTCTCCGAACTTGCCTCTGCACGAGAAGAAGCCAAATCAGCATTGACCAATTCCCAGAAGGTTATGGCTGACAGACAACACGTCAAATTCACCCCCTTTACCATCGGACAGAAAGTATGGCTGGAAGCCACCAACCTCCCTATTGCGTCCAACCGCAAACTTTCCCCTAAACGCCATGGACCATTCTCCATCAGCAAAGTAATCTCCGCTGTGGCGTACGAGTTAAACCTACCACCCTCTTGGAAAATACATCCGGTCTTCCACACGTCTCTCCTAACCCCCTATACTGAAATCAACGAACACGGCCCTAATTTCCCTCGTCCCTCTCTGGAACTCACCAGTACAGAAGAAGAATACGAGGTCAGTCACATCATCAAACACAAAGGCACCGCCCGTCGTCGCTGCTACCTCATGGCATGGAAGGGATACCCGTTATCAGAAGCAACCTGGGAAGGCGAACTAAGTTTGGAAAATGCCACCGATCTCCTAAACGAATATAAGGCAGCCCACCACCTCTAGTCTGGGCCATCCCCTCATGCTACCAATTCGTTCCTCGTCCCCCACCAAGCGTTGCTTCCCTCTCCACTCCAATCGCCTCCCTCCTGCTCAGCGTAGAACTCTGTATGCCTCCCTCCTTGATGACCCCACCCTCATTCGTATTCTTGATGCCGCTATCTTCCGCAACTGCAGCACCACCCTCCTTGAGTTGGGACAACTCTACCGCACCCACACCATCCTCCGCCAAGTCCAAGAGAACCTCGCCCCAGTCGGGCAGCCCACTATGTACATGGCCATGCTTGCTCAGTCCATCTCGGAAGCACGCCAGCAAACCCTCGACCTATTCTACCACGAAGGTCTTGGCAAAGTGGTGGACGAGCTTAACCCAGCTCATGTCCAAGTTATTCTCAAACCCCTCCTCTAAACCCTCTCTCCCGCGGAACGGGATTCCTACTATTGTCACGTCCCCCAACCAGCTGTCGTTCCCTCTCCACCGCCATGCAAGAACTCCTCTGTGTCAGACGCAGACCCACCTCCAGTATCATCCCCTTCCCCAAAAGTCTCTACACCCAAGGCCACTGAACCGGCAGTGACCTCTTCCCAGTCTCTCCCCTTTTTACCAGAACAACCCTCGGGGTTGGTATCTAACCCCTTCGTCCTCCCTCTGGGCCCATCTGTACGGTGCCCTATCCAATGCTTCCATTGCAGAGTCAAAGGACATCTTTGTCCTCACTGTCCTTCCTACCATTGCCCCTACTGCCACAAAGCCGCCCCCGAACACCCACAGTATGACTGCCCTTGTCATCGCTGTTCTCTCTGTCAGCAGCCGGGCCACCTCGCCCCCAGTTGTCCCTTCCAAGACGACCCTGACTCTGACCCTGATGCCTATAATGGAGATTTCTAGTTGAAGTCTCAGGAGTATGGTGTCTCCCACCTTAAAACGGGGCTATTGTTACAAACCAATGGTCTGGCTCTGTTCTCTTAATCCTACACTCCGCGGTTACCGTTTTATTCAATTCTCTTTCCTTTCCTTTGTGGACGGGTATTCCACCCCTACGGACCACCCTTTCCTTTCCTGGTTGATCTCTCTAGATCTCTCCAGTATCTTCCTGTGTAAACCTAACTCTATTCTTACCAGACGGTTGGTCCTTCTTCTTTCCTATTCTTTGGACTGACACTGTCTTCATCTATCTCCGCTATGTATAGCCTTAACCATGAGGCTTTCTCATTACCGTGCCTGCAGGATATCATGAGGCCATTCCCCTTTTGGGATCCTCTCCTCTCGTAGCACAGTCCTCCCTGTATATAAACCCCTTGGCATAGAACTTAGCTCCCCAGCTAATTTTACGCAATATACCTGCTTTCTTGGTGTATTCGTCTCCTTGAGTCCTCAAGCATCTCGTTGATTGCTCGCTACTAGTTCTTTGACGGTTATCTATCTTGGCTTACGCCTAGAGAGCGGTAGCGTTGTAACACCAGGTATGGTCTGTCTCGTCATATCCTTTTCAATGGACGAGATAGTGGAGCTTGCCACCGACCAGTTTAGAGTCATGGACAGACTGAACCTTGTACTGTGCATAACCTTTGTCATCAACCTCGATAGCATCCAGATGGATCACCAGCTGATTCGGGAGAGAATTTATGTGGGGCTTGATGTGAGAGATGTTGACAACGGGGTGGATCTTGACCGATCTTGGCAGCTTAAGCTGAACCGCATTGGGGAGGACCTTAGTGATGGAATAGGGTCTGATCCATTTCTGCAAGAGCTTCTTTGTGGGGTATGGCAAAGATAGCTTATCGGTGGATAGCCAAACCTTCTGGCTGATCCGGTACGCAGGTGCTTCAGATCAAAGGTGGTCTGCCTGAGTGATCATGCGCTGACAGGAATCCTCCAAGGCCAGTGTGACTGCCTTGTGAGAACTGAGAGCCTCCTGAGAGAACTCTCCTGCGAGAGTGTCTCAGGATTGTTTGAAACTGAGACGAGGGGAATACTTGCAGGTAACTGCAAAGGGAGTGGTTCCGGTGGCTGAGATAAGCAAGGAATTGTGGTGGAACTGAGCAAGCTTGATCCACTTGGCCCAGTCTTCCTGCTTCTTGGCGACGTAGGAGCGCAGGTACTGCTCCATGCCTCGATTGATCTGTTCCATTTGGCCATCCATTTGCAGATGGTATGCCGTAGACATTTTCTGCTTTATATCGAGGAGCAAGCAGAGCTCCGATGTGAATTCCAATACGAACTGAGGTCCACGATCGGAAACCACTGAGAAGGGGAGTCTGTGCTGACACCAAACATGGTCATGGAAGGTCGTGGCCAGGTTTCTCAAGGTGATGGTGTCGTGACACAGCACGAACACCACCTCTTTTGAGAACCTGTCGACTATGACCATAACTGCTGTGAACCCAGAAGGACCTGACGGGGGTAACCCCGTAACGAAGTTGACAGATAGATCTGCCCAAGGTTGGGCAGGGACAGGAAGAGGGAGAATCTTGCCAGCTGGGGTGGAGGACTGTCCTTTGACCGTAGCACAGGTCTGGCAGTCTTTGACGTACGCCCTGGCATCCTTGGTAACTCCTGGCCATGTGAAATGGCGGGTGAGGAGGTGCAGTGTCCATGTAAAGCCTGCGTGACCTGCTATCGGAGAGTCATGACAAAGTCTGAGCAACTCTGGATGAAGAGCTTTGGGGATGAAGACCTTGTCCTTGACGTTGGCGAATACCACATCTGAAGACTTCCGAGTGAAGCCTTCAGGCATGAGGGTCGGATCCAAGGCTTTCGAGGCCTTGGAGAGAGCATTGTACAATGTGGACGAGAGCTCCACATGATTCACAAAGAGAGTGGTGGGAAGGACCATGATATTGGTGTTATGGTCCTTCACAGTGTCACCATGATCTGGGCGATGGGAGAGGGCATCGGTGTGCCTGTTACTTGCACCAGGTTTGTAGATCATGGAGTAATTAAACTCCTGAAGGACTTCATGCCAGCGGGCCTGGTGTCCAGAGAGAGCCTGGGGTTTCTTCCAGTACTCTAGATTCTTGTGGTTGGTCCAGATCTCAAAGTGAGAACGGCCGACCAAGTAGTGTCACCACTCTTCAAGTGCACGGATGACGGTGAGCAACTCCTTGTCGTAGATGGGGTAGTTGCACTCTGTGCTGTTGAAAGAATGCGAGATGAACGATACCAGACACCAGAGGTCATCATTGCCTTTGACGGAGAGCACAGCTCCAGTCGCGATGTCCGAGGCGTCGATTTCCAACTGAACCTCCTTTCCCTGTCAGGATATGCAAGGAGGAGCGTGGTCCTGAACTTGTCCTTGAGAGAGTCCATGGCGGACTGCTCTTTGTCATCCCAACGCCACATGGTGGTCTTCTTCATCAGATCGTTGAGCAGATGGGCAATGTCCACAAATCCGTGGATGAATCTGTGATAATAGTTGCAGAGTTTAAGGAAGCCTTGGATGTTCTTGACCTTTCTTGGGGTAGGCCAATTGAGGATGCCGGCAACCTTTGAGTCCTGTATCTCAACTCCGTCCTTGGATACGACCATGCCAAGGAAGTCAAGCTTCTCTTTCGAGAACTGACACTTCTCAGGCTTGATGTAGAGGTCATTTTCTCTAAGACGATGCAGAACTTCCTTGATGATAGCCTCGTGCTCTGTCTTGGTCTTGCCCTTGGTGTAGACCATACAGTCGTCGAGGTAGATGATGAGAATGGCATACATGTCGTTGAAGATGTCATTCATCATTTGCTGGAATGTGGGCGATAAGTTGCACATTCCGAAATACATCACCATGGGCTCATAGGCCCCTATCGGAGTGATGAAGGCCCCTTTCCATTCGTGGCCTTCCTTGATCTGCACGTTGTTGAATCCCCATTAGAGATCCATGGCGGTGAACATATTGGCACCTTTAAGTCGATCTATGAGAGATGAGATCAGGGGAAGTGGATAGGCATTCTTGATGGTTCCTTCATTGAGGTACCAGTAATCCATTACCAACCGCTTCTTTCCATCCTTCTTTGGGATGAAGAAGACAGGGCTCATCTGTGGAGACTTGGAAGGGCAGATGTAGCCCTTGGCGGACTCCTTCTCCACAAAGGTCCACAGCGTGTCCATATCAGGGTCTGAGAGGGGAATGACCTGACCTTTCTTTGGCACAAAATCTGGCTTGAGATCGATGGGATGGTCCCAAGCTTTTCAAACTGGCATCCTATTCAACTCTTCCTCCAAGAAGATGTTGAGGAAGTCATGGTAGACTTCTGGTACCAGGGCCTTGGCGCTGTCCTTGATTTGGACAGCTCGAGTTTCAGCCTTGCTTACCACCTGATTGATATGCTGGCACTCCGGGGTACATCGGGGAAAGGTGATCTTCTTTTGGGACCAATCAATATCGGGATTGTGGGTAGACAACCAGTCGTACCCAACAAACATCTGATTGGACCTGAGGGGGAGGACGTACATGTCCACGATGTTGTAATAACCATTGATCCAGATGATCATTGATATCTTCTTCGTGATGGCACTTCCACGGTTTCCAGTGCCATCGGCGTTCCTAATCGGGACTGGGTACAGAATGTCCACAGTCTGGAGTCCTATGTCCTTCGCATACTGCTCGTCAATGAAGGTATTCGTGCATTCTGAGTCAATGAGGGCCTTAACTGTATGAGTACAGTAGCCATTGGTCATCCTGCTAGTGAAGCATACATTCGTTTCGAGTGAGGCAGGATGCGCTCGAGGTGTTTTGTTGATGGGGCCAGTGTTGGGGATGTTCAGGGCTTTCAGTGCACATGCCTGAGCAATTAATGCATCAAGAGCTTCCGAGGTTGTCTCGCAAGAAACTTCCTCAGAAGCTGATATGGATAACTTATTGCTCAAGCTAGCTAAGAAGCATGTCTGAAATAAATAAGAGTCGTTCCAGCCCTGAGTCCTAGTCATTGTCCTAATACCTTGTCCAGGAGCACCCTCATTGCTCATGGACTGTGACCTTTTAAAGTGTCACTAACTTCTTCGTTGGCTTCTGCTTGAAGGCAGTCTCGCCAGTAGGCCTCAGCCTCAGCCTCAGCGGAGGTGTATCCTAAGTCTTGTGCAGTGCAAGCCTGTGCAGGCATCCATTGTGGTTTCTTGCACATCCTCAAGACGTGTCCAAGCTGGTTGCAATTCCAGCATTTCCTGTTATCTGGAGGAGGTGCTCCTATCTCCATGGGGGCTCCACATCCTGGCTGAAGGCCAGTAGGCGTGAACCAAGGTTGGGATGACTGCTGGGGGTGGGAATAAGGGTGTGGTCCCCCAGCGGGAGGTGCATAGGAAGAGCATTGAGTAGGGCGAAAGAAAGAGCTCATAGGACAGTAGTAAGTGGGTGCATCATTGGATGTGGATCCTCTTTCACAGATGATCTGCTCGAAGGTTCATCCTACATACTTGCAGGCTTCCTTGAATCCAGAGTAGGATTCTTCGGTGAGGGGTTGGTGGAGCTTCACATGGTGGTAGACCTTGTAGTCCACCGCATGCTTGAGGATCTCGACACCATGTCCCCAATCTATCTGTGCTTCCTTGAACAGCTTGTTGAAGTTCTGTAAGAACTTGTCAATGGGGGTACCCTTCTGTCAAAGGTCTTTGAGGGCACAGAGGGACTCGTGGGCAAGAACTTCAATCTGGAAGTAGTCCTTGACTTCTTTCTGTAGCTTGTTCCAGGATGGCCAAGCTATGTTCCCGACCTTCTTGATGGTGGGTTCCCCTTCAGTGTCAAGCACAAAATCGTCTTCTTCATGGGAGTACTTCTCCAGAGTACTGAGGGTAAAACCCTCTGCATTGCCTTCAAAGCACGAGAGAACAGCGATCGCTTTGAGCTTGTCGGATTTCCAGGTCTGCTCGTCGACCCAGAGACGTAAACAAATCCACCAAAGCCAGAAGGTGGATTTATCTCCATTCCATTTTCCTGGGTCCGCAATCTTCTTTGTAACATCGGCTTGCTTCTTGAGAGTGAGCTTGGCAAGGGAGGTGGTGATGTCTTGGAGGATTGTAGCAGTGCCGGATGCGCTCCCGTGAGGAACTGGGGTGTGCGTCCCTGCTGATGATGAGCCACCAGACATGTTGGAATTGATATGGGGTGGGAACTAGGAGACAATGAAGGTGCATGAAAATCTTTGTGTGGTCGGCACCTGATACAGTAGTCTTCATGACACAGAAGTTGTGTGGTACTTCCGTGGGAATGACTTGAGATGGAACTCCTTGACGCAGGCAACCAGGAGGCTCGCAGGGATGATCCTAGCAGGTAGAACTTCACGACATGGGCAACCAAAAGGCTCGTGGGGATGATCTGGGCGAAGGCCGCTCCTACCCAAATCCAACAGGCAGGAGCCTGGTTCAGGAGAGTACTAGTCTTCTAACAGGCAATGACTGCAAGATCAACAAGGTCCTTTCAGCCAGTCGTTCCTCAACAAGGGAACTATGCCTGGGCCTCAATACACGGCCTGGAACTTGCAAATAAACCTTGCGAGGGGACCCGATGAGGGGTGGCAAGCAAGGGAAGGATGGGGAGATTCCGCATAAACCCTACAGTCCAGGTAGTATATGATCATTTAGTCCAAGTGTTGCGGGAGCAACACCATAGAGTCGGATGTCGCAAACGACAACCACTACGGGGACCAGAGACTAACTTGCAGCCTTACACCAAGGCTGGCAAGGTAAGTGAAAAGAAGACTGATGAGTTGCCTTAATATCTAGAAGGAGCTTCGAGGAGCGAAGATCCTGCTGTAGATACAAGTGGACTAAACTAAGGAAAGAGGCATTTAAGCAGAGCCCATATTTATAGGCCCTGCTTCTTGGGCAGTGTTCCATAATATGGATATGAGCTGGCTCTACTGGATCTGATGACTACCTCTTTAGTCTAGGGGATTGATTGGGAGATCCTATCGGTGATCTGCGAACGGAGGCAGCGCTAGGTACGAGCACTGCCGACTCAACTGAGATTGGCGGTCTACTTGGCTGTGCAACCTGCAGCAGCACACGTGCTTGATGGCTCAGGGAACCGGCTGTTCCCGATCAGTGATGGATAGCGTGCTTGACGTGTATGTGTTGAGATGCACCTGGGTCACGTGCTGGTCACGTGCCAGGTGTCACTGGTCTTGAGTGCGTGCAGTGGGTCACATGATTCTGAAGTCATGTGCCACTGGACAAGCGAAAGAGAAGGCAAAAATGGTGTGAAGGAAGGGGGTTTCATAATACTTCCCATTCTATTTCCATCATGTGGATAAGTATTCCATTACTTTGGACCACTCTTCCATTCCTGTGTTCATCCATGAAGATTAACACAGCCTTCATCCTATTAAACCTAATCCTCTTCTGTACCATAGAGTCAGTTCCATCTTCATTCCTATTCATTAGGAACTGACACAATCTTTTCATCTCCGCCATACATAGTCCCACTGTTATGACGCTACCGCTCTCCTAGCATGAACTAGGATAGATAGTCAACAAGAAATGTAGCAGCAGGCACTTAGGAGTAGCCTGAAGTCTCAGAGAGATCCAGGAGGAGGAATATGCCAGAAGATACAACAGTATATTGTGTAGAACTAGCTGGGGAGCTAAGTTCTATACCAGGGATTTATATAAGTACAAGGTATGCTACAAGATGAGAGGATTTCAAATGGGGAAGAGCCTTGAGGAAAGTAACAGGCATAACATGAGGATAGAACAAGGCAAGGCAGTGTCAGTTCCTAGTGAATAGGAATGAAGATAGAATTGACCGTATGGTACAATGAAGGTTAGGTTTAAATGGAGGAAAGGCTGTGTCAATCATGGAGGTTAACACAGGGAAAGGAAGAGTGGTCTGAAGTAATAGTATACCTGTCCACAAGGTAATAGAGGGAAGCCAATGGAGTTATTGTAAAGGGGTAGGAGGATAAGAGGATTGAAAATGGGCCAAACCAAAGGTTTGTAACACCCACCTCATGTTGACCTTGTGTTGTGCTTACCAGTTTCCTCAAGGCTTTTCCCCTTATGGGATCATCTGACCTTGTAGCACATCTTGTACCTATATAAACCCCAGGAGTAGAATTATGCTCTCCAGCTAGTTCTACACAATATCCCATGTATCTTCTGGCATACCAGATCTCTCTGAGTCTTCAGGATACTCCTAAGTTCCTGCTGCTACATTCTTGTTGACTATCTATCCTAGTATCATGCTAGAAGAGTGGTAGTGTTGTAACAAAAGAACTAGCTCTACCTTCTGTGATCACTATCTACTGTAGCTTTCACCTCTATGTCAGTACCTATGGAAACCACCCCTAGGATCCTGTCCTCTTGGCCAAGGGCAGGCAGTTCAACCTCTGTCCGGAGTCAGAAGGGCTGGTGCTCCTATCCAGCAGAACAAGTAGGCTTGTCAAAGAAATATCCTCAATCATATATTACTACCATTCAGCTGTCAGATTCTTCAAAGTGGAAACTCCTCAGCCAACTGGGCCCAGGATCTTTAAAGAAATCTAGACTAGGATACAGTCCTGTTGGCCTGTGAGAGAATCTATGAAAGAGGCAGAGATGCCCAAACTAAAGTACATTAGCTACAGGTAAAATAGAGAAAGAAAAAAACTCACCTCAGCCACTGCCAGAGATGGTGGTAAATGACTAAGGTGTGTCTTAGTAAGAAACTAACATATATGTATGTGTTGTGGGCGGAGGTGTACTCATATTAAGTTATATGTAATATCGGATAAATGGTCCAAGTAAAGTAGAAGCCGATTCCGAATGTTCCAAGTTTGGAAGAGCGCAGGAAAGTTCCAGAACCTGTTCTGGAATGGTTCCAAGACTGTTCCGAGATGACAATCTCAGAACCCTCAGAAGAGCATGGGAAAAAACCTCGAAATGCTTCGAAGCAGTTCTGAGTCTGTTCCGAGTCTGTTCTGAGATGTCAATCTCAGAACCCTTGGAGTAGTGTGGGAAATATCTTTGGAATGCTTCAGAATGGTAGGGCCAGGATACCAACTTGGAATGGTGGTTCCGGGATTGGAAATGTCGGAACAGGAATGACTTGGGGTTGAATTATTTTTGAATACTGTCAGTCTGGTAGATATTGAAAAGGATGCACTCCCCAAGGACTTTATGGGAAAGATTGAGGATGCCAACTGGTGGCTTGGAATGATCAAGGCCTACAACCAGCTTAGAAAAGGCAAGTTGGCTGAAGGAGAGGCCATTGCCATAGCACTTGCTCATATGGAAAACAGACAAGGATGGGTATTTGCTAAAGGGAGCCCATGTAGTTGTTATGCATGTCTGTAACAAACTCAAACCAGTGGTGTTCTGGTGAAGTCTTCTGTTGGCTTGAGGAACAAGTGTTGAAGGGGTCAGGCTTCAACACATATCATCTAAGAAGAATGGGAACTCCAAAGAAGAATGGAAAGATCCAGCCTTCCAAACCCCTCCAAGCTGCCCCTTTCTTCTTTGTTCAAAAGAAAGACAGAAAATTGTATCCTTGTCAGGATTACCACTACATCAACTCCCACACCATCAAAAACACTTATTCTCTTCCTCAAATCAATGACCTTCTTGACCAACTCAAAGGCTCTTCCATCTTTATCAAACTTGATGTCCGCTGGGGGTATAACAACATCCTGATCAAGCCTGTGGACTGATGGAAAGCCACCTTTGTCACACCCTTTGGTCTCTTTGAACTGATGGTCATGTTCTTTGGGTTGTACAATTTCCCCACTACTTTTCAGGCATATATGAACGATGCCTTCACTGACTTTATTGCAGAAGGCTGGCTTGTCGTTTATGTGGACAACATCTTAATCCACTCCTCTGATCCCGCTACCCATCATGAACACACCTTGAAAGTCCTTCAACATCTCTGTGAGCAACACCTCTATCTAAAGGTGGAGAAATGTTACTTCGACTTGCCCAAGGTCAAATATTTGGGACTCGTGGTCTCTCATGACTGCATCAAGATGGATTCCACCAAGTTAACCATGATTGAAGACTAGAAGCCCCTGACTAGTATCTCGGCCCTTTGCTCTTCCTTAGGTTTTTGCAACTTTTACCACAAATTCATCCCCACATTCTCCAATATCACTTGTCCACTTCATGACCTAATCAAGAAAGGGACAGTTTGGCAATGGGATACTGATCAGGAATGCGCCTTCCACACTCTCAAGAATGCCTTCCTTCACCAGCCTGTCCTGCACACCCCTGATGTCTCTTGCCCATTTTACATCATGACTGACGCATCACTCTCTGCAGCAGGTGGGGTGCTTATGTTGAAGGATGGCAATGGGGATCTTCATCCCTGCTCCTACATTTCCAAGTTGTTCAGCCAGGCTGAACAGAATTATGATATCTACGACCATGAGCTCCTCATGGTCATCCTTGCCTTGCAGGAATGATGTCATCACCTTTGCAGCACTGGCCTCCCTGTGTTACGTGGGACTGTAACAATCTCGACCACAGTGGTGTGCTGGGGAAGTCTCCTGTTGGCTTGGAGAACGAGTGTTGAGAGGGCTGGTCTCAACACGTATCACTAAGGGAGAATGGGAACTCCCAAGCTGACAGCACCGGATGCTCAAGAGCAGTGACTGGTGGAGGTCTAGTGCACTAGCCTTCTCCCTCTGGAGTGCCTACACTAGCCTGACATATACTGTAACAGCTAAGTGTTCCAACTGCGTATGCAATATCTGGACATGTTCCGAGCATGAGGTACATCAAGAAGCCAATGATGGTGAGGTTGGAAACTCGACATCCTTCAATAACCATCTCTGGAACACTGCGATCATCATCTGGATCAGTTGCAGAGAGTTGAGAATTGTGTGCCATAGGAGTCCATACAGGTTTGCAAGTGGACATGCCAGTGCGTCCCGAAACCATGCGGAAGTATTGTGATTGGGATAGAGAAATTGTTCAAAGTTCACGATTTCTCTTGATCTCAATTCCCAAGAGAAACTTGGCTTCTCCAAGGTCCTGCATTTTGAAACTGGAAGAAAGCTTTGCTTTGATAAAGTCCATGAACTTCCGAGAACTGGCAGCTAGGAGTAGGTCATCAACATAGACAATGAGAAAGCAGACTTGTCCGTTCTTCTGGTGGACATAAAGGCATGTCTCTGCATCCAAATGGGTGAAGCCGAGTTCTCCAAGCTTTCAATCCAGAGTTTTGTTCCAGGTTTGTCTGGCCTGTTTAAGACCATATAAGGAGTGTCAGAGCTTCCAGCAGTATCCAGGTTGGATCGGAACACCTTCTGGGGGTAGCATGTATAGGTCTTCCTCTAGTTCTCCATTTTGAGATATCCATTTGATCCAACTCTAGGTTATGTTTTGCAGCCAGGGCGATCAGCATGTGGACCGAGTCAAGGTTTGCTACTGGGGCAAAGACCTCCTGGTAATCAACTCCTTCCTTTTGAGTGAACCCTTGTGCAACTATCCGAACCTTGTATCGTTCCATGTTTCCATGTTGGTCTTGTTTGAGATGGAAGACAGGTTTGGAAGTGATTGGAGTGATTCCCTTCAGAATGAGGACAGTCTCATAGACATGGTTGGAGTTAAGGCTTTGGAGCTCTTCCTCCATTGCTGATTTCCATAATTTGGCATCTGCTCCAGCATAGGCCTCCTTAAGTGTTCTAGGAAGAGGTTCCTCTGAGTTGGAGTTTGCAGAACCAGCGAATATGAAGTCTTTCATGTTTTCTATGGATGCTGTGAATGCTCCTGGGATCTCAGGCTCACCTTCCAGAGGTTCCGGTGTTCCTGATGGTTCCGATGATTCCGGTGGTTCTGGTGGTTCTGGCTGTCTGGCTTGTTCCTGTTATCGATCTGCCTGTCTCATAGTCTCTTTGTTCAAAGTGCATTGATACTCTTTGTTCTTGTCTGCTGGCTTCCATGCTCGATTACTCCTACATATTCCAGCAATTTGCTGAGCAGGGGGACGAACTGGGAAGGGTGCAAGATCTGGGGAAACTGGCCTCGGAATGGCTGGAATGGCTGGAGGAACCAGAGGAGCAATGGGAACTGGAGCATGGGGTGCATTCAGGTGGAGTTGCTCAAATTGGTCTGCAAGTTCTTGTATGGCAGGGCTTGCCGGTCATTCCAGAACATCTTCTGGAAGGAGTTGTCTGTCTCCCACTGGTCTGGGATTGAGTGGATGGCGATCTTCCTCATTCCCATGATTATATTCTGCTTGACGAAGGTGCTCTGAAACTAGACCCTTCCACTGTCCCTCAACAGTAGGGTCATTCCATGGAGCAGATTCAGTTCCAGAGATGGTTTCAGTTTCATCAAAAGTAACATGTCTGCTGGAGATGATGGTGCAACCTTGTATGTCGAGGAGCTTGTAAGCCTGTTGTCCATATGTGTATTCAATCATGATACACTTCTTCCCATGTGGACCGAATTTCCCCTCTCATTGTTCCTTTGGTGTGTAGGCATATGCTGAACACCTAAAAGGTCGGAAGAAGGTGGGATTGACTTGTTGATTGAAGAAGATTTGATAAGGTACCTTCCCATCAAGTGTGGATGTTGGACTTCGTGCAGTGACATAGGCAGCAGTCTCCATTGTGTCAGCCCAGAAAGACTTTGAAAGTTTTGATTCTTCCAGCATGGTGTTTGCAAGAGTGGATAAGGTTTATGTCCATAGTGGCATGTGCTGCCTCCTTCTGATCAGTTGGAGTGACCTTAGCATGGTACAGTCTGTTTTTCTGTGTGGCAACAAGTATGGTGTTCTGATGTTTCCGAACATAGCACATGTCGAAACCAGCTGGAAACATGGTGGAAAGGCCAGTGAAAGCAAGTTGGCTTACAGTGATGAGGGAGATTTGGAACTCAGGAATAAGGAGAACATTAGATAGTAGTATCTCATAGTTTGTTCCAGAGACTTGAGACACAACTGGTACTGTTCCGATGCCTATTGCCATGGTGTCAGTGTCATCTCCAAGAGTTACTGGACGAGGGAGATGTAATGGACGATATGTTCAGAACCAGGAATGGTGAGGGACAATGCGTGAAGTTGCTCCGGAGTCAATAATTAGTGTGTTTCTCCCACTGCTTTTCGATCCGGACAACAAGTAGGCATGAACATGTTGCATTGTAGACTGTGGTACATGTTCTCTAGTTATGTTCACAATGTCTGGGGGATCTGGAGAATCCTCCATTGCATTTGTCTTTTCTTTTCCCTTTCCTGACTTTCTAAACCCTCCATTCCTTAGCTCTGAGACCCAGTATTTATACAACTTGCAGTCCACAGTGTTGTGGGTCTTGGAGAGATGGTGTTCACACCAGGAGGAGGTATTTGAGGGGTCAGTTGATGGCTTGAAGTTTCCAGAGGCCTTCATAGCAGACTCAGAATGGCCGGAAGGGAATAGCCGAGCATCTTCCAAGGTGATCTGGATTTCAATGGCATCGAAGGTCAGCTTGCTATCTTCTACTGTATTGATGATGGAAGATTTGAACATTTCCCATTCTGGAGTTATTGGAAGGGAGTTCAAGAGGATGAAGGAGAGGACTTTGTCATCTACCAAAAACTTCATCCCAGCGAGGCGCGCTTCTGTTGTTCAGATTCCGGATATATGCTCTGAGACTGCAGAGGTCCCATCCCATGTACTGCTGAAGAGCTGTTGGAAGAGATAGAAGGCGGAGGAGATGTTTGGATTTTCGTGAAGTTTCACAAGGGTGTCAAAGAGATCCTTTGTGCTGGCAGAAGCACAAGTCTTCATGAGGGCATCAGAGATACATTGCTGGATGATTCCATGAGCCTTCTCATCATGTTCATGCCATTCACGGAGATCGAAGGCAGTAGCAGCACTTGAGGAGCTGAGAACAGGCTTTACATCCGTTTCTGTGGTAACACCAAAAACCTTTTCAGCTCTGAGCTTTGCCGAGACATGGACTTTCCAGATTTCGTAATTGTTTGGTCCAGTGAGAATTTCCTCTGAATGAATGGTGTCTGAGGGTGACATGGTGGACAGTGTTCAGGGTACAGAGGTAAACTGGAAGTGAGTTCTGAGAAGAACAGGAGTGCACTGAGGGATGTGCAAGGTGGGGTTGAGTTGTCACTGAGTGCTACTGTTCAGCTTGTGCCAACAGGGCTCATAACCTGACAGAATCTATGAAAGAGGCAGAGATGCCCAAACTCAGCCGCTGCCATAGATGGCGGTAAACGACTAATATTCACCTATGAAAGAGGTAGAGATGCCCAAACTAAAGCACATTAGCTACAGATAAAATAGAGAAAGAAAAAGACTCACCTCAGCCACTGCCAGAGATGGTGGTAAACAACTGAGGTGTGTCTTAGTAAGAAACTAACATATATGTATGTGTTGTGGGCGGAGGTGTACTCATATTAAGTTATATGTAATATAGGGTAAATGGTCCAAGTAAAGTAGAAGCCGATTCCAAATGTTCCGAGTTCAGAAGAGCACGGGAAAGTTCCTGACAGTATTCAACAATAATCCAACCCCAAGTCATTCCTGTTCTGACATTTCCAACCCCAGAACCACCATTCCGAGTTGGTATCCTGGCCCTACCATTCCGAAGCATTCCGAAGATATTTCCCATGCTACTCCAAGGGTTCTGAAATTGACATCTCAGAACAGACTCGGAACAGACTCGGAACTGCTCTGAAGCGTTCCGAGGTCTTTTCCTGCGCTCTTCCAAGGATTCCAAGATTGTCATCTCAGAATAGTCTCAGAACCATTCCGGAACAGGTTCTGGAACTTTTCTGCACTCTTCCAAACTCAGAACATTCGGAATCGGCTTCTACTTTACTTGGACCATTTACCTGATATTACATATAACTTATTATGAGTACACCTCTGCCCACAACACATACATATATGTTAGTTTCTTACTAAGACACACCTCAGTTGTTTACCACCATCTCTGGCAGTGGCTGAGGTGAGTCTTTTTCTTTCTCTATTTTATCTGTAGCTAATGTACTTTAGTTTGGGCATCTCTGCCTCTTTCATAGGTGAATATCAGTTGTTTACCACCATCTCTGGCAGCGGCTGAGTTTGGGCATCTCTGCCTCTTTCATAGATTCTGTCAGTTCCAGAACCTGTTTCGGAATGGTTCCTAGACTGTTCTGAGATGACAATCTCAGAACCCTTGGAAGAGTGCGGGAAAAAATCTCGGAACACTTCAGAGCAGTTCCGAATCTGTTCTGAGTCTGTTCTGAGATGTCAATCTCAGAACCCTTGGAGTAGCATGGGAAATATCTTCGGAATGCTTCGGAATGATAGGGCCAGGATACCAACTTGGAATAGTGATTCCGGGGTCGAAAATGTCAGAACAGGAATGACTTGGGGTTGGATTATTGTTGAATACTGTCACCAGGATCACAGCTCACACCTTGCTCAGCAGGAGCCCACTTCCATCAGGGGCCAGAGAGCACTACATACCCCACCTATCCCCTTTCATTTTCTCTTGTTCCCCACATCTCTCACGTTTTGGACTCGTTTTCCCCATAGTAGATTGACTGTAGCTACTCTTTGCAATCTACCACCCCTCTCTCTGTTCCAAGCTATGTCCAAGCTATGTCCAAAGAGTCCTGTACAGCTCTGTCAGGATGAGGGTTGGTGTGCTGATGTAAGTATAGAGATCTGGGAAATAATTAGACAGCGACAGCAAGGCACGTCGTGGCATTCCTTCGAACAGTCTCCATTTCATGTTACCCACATGCTGGTGACCTCAGTTGTCCTCCTTTTGAGCAGAAAGGTGACTCATCTCCCTCACCATTGTTGAACTCAGCCCATGGTCAGTTTTTCCTCATTCTCGTGACCTCACCCAGTAATCTAGTGCCCTAAGTTCGTGAGCCTCCTGACTCCTGTGTGTCATGTGGTCTCATACCCAGGAAATAAAAGGATCAGTCATTTTGTCATGATCATCCTTGAAAGGTTGTGCCCCTTATATTTTTGCTTTCTTACTTGCTTTCGCAGCCAGTGTCGGCCCTATAGTTCGGTCTTGTCAAGGGAACGATTCACCATGCTATTCACCATTTTTTGGTGTGCTATATACATTCTCCTGGACCCATATACCAGCTGTACTGACTCAGGGAAGTAACCGTAACTCCCAACAGTGTGCAGCAAAAGAACCAAAATACGGAACACCCAATGTTGACATTCGAGATATGGATTATATATGCCATTATGTCCATTGACTAGGGAGCGAATACGAAACCGAGAGTGGACTTGAAGCCTCAGGCTGTCCAAAATGCATGCAAATGCCAAGAGGACAACAGCTTCATGAGATGCCAGATGCTAGGATGGAACCCCAATGTATGACTGATGTACTCTTGGAAGCTGGCAGTAGGTCCGTTGTGTACGTTCTTGTTTGTAAGTTCAATTTTATCAAACAGCTATACCAGACGGCATTGGCTCAATAAACCCATATATATCATGTGGTCACAGGAATTGACAAAGTGGTCATGTCTTCTCTAGCATTTTCCTGATTGGAGGGGTTGGGCAGACATTCCTAGATTGGTATTACCCACTGTGACCATCCTCTGCAAGGAGGTCCAAATTGGGCATTGATATTCATTCTTCCTGCTCGGTGCATGCACATGGGAGCAGACTTGCCCTCGTCTGAGAAGTTGGAGGATACTGCACCCGTTTATACCCCCAGCCAGCACTGCTCCATCAGTGTTACAGGCTTGGGCTGCAAGCTGCGAGCTGGCCAATGTGGCACCACGGCCCGCTTAGTTGAGTTTGGATCTTGTGCAACATCATTGGTTTTATTTTATTTTATTTTATTTTATTTTATTTTATTTAAATCCTCGTTTATAGTCCCTCGGGTTAGGACTCCATGGTAGACTGTACAGGCAGGTAGCTAATGAAATGGTATGGACGTATGTGTGGCAACTATGGTATTGGCTCCGAGTCCCCTAGGGGTGGAGCTGGTGGAGTGCATGGGTTCCTAAATAGACTACATGTAAGGTCTTGATTGCGATTTAGTGTGGGTAATAATGTATAATTGAGGAGAAATGGATTAAAAGGGGGAAGGATTAAATAGTGGTGATTCTTGGAAGTGACCGTTCAAGGTGGGGGACTGCCATGGGGTGTAGTTTGTTTCGTGGGGTATCATTTCTCTTTATCCCGCGGCGGGGTTAAGTTGCTGTGGGTCAGTTTGAATCTTTGCATGGCATGGATGAATGTGAGAGTGTGTTTTATGCAATCCGGATTGGCAAGCAAGGAGGAGATGTTGTGTGCTTTCCTGTGAATCTTTTGTCTCTGTTACAATGCTACCGCTCTCAAGGCGTATGCCAAGATAGATAACCGTCAAAGAACTAGTAGCGAACAATCAAAGAGATGCTCGAGGACTCAAGGAGATGAATACACCAAGAAAGCAGGTATATTGCGTAGAATTAGCTGGGGAGCTAAGTTCTATGCCGAGGGATTTATATACAGGAGAGACCGTGCTACGAGAGAAGAGGATCCCAAAAGGGGAATGGCCTCATGATATCCTGCAGGCACGGTAATGAGGAAGCCTCATGGTAAGGCTATGCATAGCGGAGATGAATGAAGGCAGTGTCGGTCCTAAGAATAGGAAAGAAGAAGGACTGACCGTCTGGTAAGAATAGAGTTAGGTTTACACAGGAAAGTGCTGGAGAGATCTGGAGAGATCAACCAGGAAAGGAAAAGGTGGTCCATAGGGGTGGAATGCCCGTCCACAATGGTAGGAAAGACAGAAGAAGGAAACGGTAACTGCGGAGTGTAGGATAAGGATTAGAGAACAGAGCCAGACCATTGGTTTGTAACAGTCTCAGCTGTTGGCGAGGTTCCGCATGATGTGGGCACTCTAGGAGGTAGTGAAGTACTGTTTCGTCCCAGCCTGGGCAGTGTGGGCATTTGGGTGTGTCAGACTTCATGATGCAGTGCAAGTGTTTGTTGAGTGGGACATGTCCAGTATGGAGCTGAAAGATGATGGATGCATGTCGTTTGGGGAGGTTGCCTATCATCTGTAGGTAGTGCTTGGCTGGTAGACTTGGATCAACTTTCTTAACCAGTGGTGCTCTTGAGGAGACGTCAAAGATTTTCTTTCTCATGATCTTTGTGCATGCCATGAAGGTTCTTGCCGCCGCTGACTTGCTGATGGGCAGGGTGATTGGTTTTTCCCCCCATTTTAGTACTCACGGAAGGGATTTGATGGGGCTAGTGGATCCTTGTGCTGCCTTCTTTGCCTGTGCATCCGCAGCCTCATTTCCTGGGATGCTGATGTGGCCTGGGGTCCACCGTATGGTGATGATGTCCACTTCTACCGTCTCTAGTGCAGCCACTAGTGTCTCATGGAACCAGTCCATCAGGTAGTGACCTGGATCTGATTTGAGTGATTTCACCACCTGAATTGCTACTTTGCTGTCCACTCCTAGAGAGACCTTTTGTACCCTCTGTTCTCCCCATAGTAGTTCAGCTGCCAAGATCATCCCAACCTTCTCTCCTTCAAAGACTGTGTGATTCTTCTCTGTCCTCAGGTGGTACCTTAGTGCCTTCTTTTGAACTCCTCTTCTCATCAGCACTGCTGACCCTCCAGCCTTTCCCTCGTAGCCTGATCTATCTGAGTAGATGCAGACATTGTCCTCCATTTCTGCGAGGACATCACTGATTATGGCTGTTTGTGGGTCATTGTGTACCTCAATCCATACTTTTGGTGACCATTGTAGGTGGTGGCACGCTGGGTGGATGGTTTCGATGTTGGCAGCATCAATCGTGAAGGCAGAGTATAGTCTATGTAGGGGCAATTTGTGGCGTTTGCAATTGCATAGGATGGCCTTGATGTGTTTCGTGAGGGAGTGGATACTTGGGAGTGTTGCCATGTGAAGTGTGGCTCTGTGGCAGTGTTTTCGAATCAGTAGAGTCATTTGGAGGAGGTCTGCATGGGCTAGCATCATGTCTGAGGCAGTGGTGTGCATGCTGCCAGTAATGAGTATCGTGGCAAGATATTGGACTTTGTTGACCTGTTTTGTGAATCCTCTGGATCCCCATCCCTTTTCTCGTTTTCCTCTTCCTTTTTTCAGTAACTCTGTGCCCCAAATGTCGATGGCATATAGCATTTTCAGGATTGCAACCATTGCATATAATCTTCTCATCAGCTTCCCTTTTATCCCTTTTGTCATCCTTGCCATTCTTCCGCATGCTAGTACGTATTTCATCCCTCTTGCGATTGTGTATGCTGCATGGTCTTTGAATCAAAGTTCCTCATCTATGATGACTCCTAGGAATTTGCAGGAGTATTGTGGCTCGACCTGGTGGCCCTGGATGGTGAGTCCTGGGTGAGGAACTGGGATTAACTGGCTCCTGTTGCTGGGGTCTGGTTTCCTTGCACGAGTAATGCACAGTAGAGCTGTCTTTTCCTATTTGAATTCCGCTTCATGCTTTTCCCCCCACTCTGCAGCTCCCTCCTCTTTTTCTATTAGGTCTCTCAGTTTGGTGTTGGCTTCCTCGAAGATTTTGCCTCTTGTGACGAAAGCAGTGTCATCAATGAAACCTAATCCAATCATATCTTTTTTCCCCTCAGCAAGGCCAATGAGGTCAGCATTGTAAAAAAGGAAAGCAATAGGGGATATTGGACATCCCTGGTCAAGTCCTATTTAGATGAGGAAAGGTTCTGAGGTGAAATTGTCAAAGGTAAGGGTAGTACATTGGCCTGTCAGGCATTGTTTGTACCACTCTATGTATTCAGGAGGTAAGCCCCATGCTCTCATATTGTGGTAGAGTTTTTCGGGGATTACACTAGGGAACACTGCTTTTACATCAAGGAAGAGAGCAGATACATACTTTTCTTGGGGGTGTGCCCAAGCGTCGAAGGCGAACTTGGTTAGCAGGTGGATTGAGTTCACCATCGTCCTTCCTGGGCGTCCCCTGAAGTGGGTGGGTGGTAGCATTTGGTGAGTTTCTGTGAGGTAGGAGATCTCATCAGCTACACAAGAGGATAAGATTTTAGCCATCGTGTCTAGCAGCGCTATGGGGCAGTAGACTTTTGTCATCGTGTAGTCCAGTCTTCCTGGCTTGCAGAGTACTACTGTGGATGATAGCTTCCACTGCTTGGAGTAGTGGTTCTGAGTGAAGGTGGCGCAGAAAATGGGTCCTAGATGGGGGACGAGAAGTTTGGAGCATTTTATGAAGATGACATTGCATACTCTGTTTGGGCCTGGGGCTTTGTAAGGGGAGAGTCAGACAATTGCTCTTTCTATTTGTACATTCATGATGTTGTTGTAAGCGCAGGCAGGCTCTGGGTAGTCAATGGGTTGCTCTGCTGGGGGTTGATCTGGGGCCATCTTGAAAAAGGTTCTGTAGAGAAGTTCGCTTTTTTCGCAGTTTGACTGTTCTCTGGGTGTGGGGTCAGTGGCATTAGTTCTGAGGCTCGGTATGTGGGAGACAAAAGAATCCAAGGGCTTGTTAACTAGGTACTTGTGTACATCCCAGATGCTGCTACCATCAACATTTTCAAGGTATTCAATCCAGTGGTCCTTCTTTGCTCTCTCGATGTTGGAGGCTAGACAGTTGTGGGCGTCCTTGAGTTGGGCGTGTATGGGGTGGGTACATTGTTAGCGTTTTGCGTATGCTGTGTTCGCCTTTCATTTGATGTCCTTATTCTGCTAGTCTAGCTCCAGGTTCCATCATCGTTTCATGTACAGCAAAAGTTTGCTGACCAGGACGTGCTCTTCCACTGTTGTAATGATTGTTGTAGCTATTTCCTCCAGTCTCTGCTCCAGTTGGCGGGCTGAGTCAATTTTGTGTGGTGGGGGCAGTGCATTGAGTCCATCTAAGAGGTGTCTTTCGAACCTTTCCCAATTTGTCAACCTGAAGTTCCTTTTTCGGCTTGGAGTGATGTGGTCCAGATTCAGGTTGATCTCAGTGATGATGGGGTAATGGTCAGTTCCCGTGGGTCGTAGCTCCGGTTGGACCTTGCAGACGGTGACTGCTTCTAGTAGGTGCGATGTGCAGAAAACATTGTCTGGGCATGTGTGGTTACCAGTGGCGTTTGCTATGAGTGTGGAGAGGTTTTTGGATAGGGCCATTTGTAGGTCATAAGAGGCAAGGATCTTGAGGAGTGGTTGGGTGGCTCTGAGATTGGCAGCTGTGAAGAGATGGCAGTTTCTGGGTTTATCTCACATGAGATGGTGGTGGTTGAAGTCACCCATGAAGAGGATACCCCCTTCATTGACGTCATTTTGGGTGTTCATAGAGGTGAAGTGTCATTCCAGGGTATCCAAGGTGTCGTTATGGTTGATGTCGTTGTATATACAGTAAATGTCTATTTTTCCAAGCGTGCCATTTAGTTCAACAGTGGTGACATCGGAGCTGTTTACTGGGATGGAGTGCCAACTATCTTTTGAAATGGATTTATTGATGAGAATGACCGAGCGGATGCGAGTGGCGTGGTCTTTGTTGTGAGTGGAGGGGTATATGACGTTCTATTTGGGATTGGTGGTGGTGAGATTCACGACATTGATGACTGGTTTCTGTATGAGTGTGATATTGTACTGTTCTGGGTCGAGATTCCATAGCATGTGCTGTTGGGCGTTTCGGGATTTGTTCATATTTTGTTGCCAGATGCGGAGCTGTCTAGGGCATGGAGGGGGTAGGTTTTGGCTATTCATAGATAAAGATTGTGTTCAGGGTCCTCTAAGTCCAGTGAGGCTTCAGCTGGACAGCTGGGGGAGTAATGTTCTGTGGTGGCGTAATGTTTGGGTTGAGAACCGGGGTCATGTTGGGATTGGGTGAAGTATCCATCTATACAGGCTTGGTGGCGGTTGTCTGTCCAACCTACATCTCTGGATCCTACTGATGGGTTTCCATTTGTCCTCCATGAGCTATGTTGGGGGCGGTGGGCTCCCCATCCCATGGGGCCTTCTCTCGTGTGGCATGGGAGGGGGGAGGGGTTTGGCTGGGTGGGGTGGGGGATTTGCGTCTCTGAGG
>JBBPNB010000320.1:0-22713 GCA_038090635.1 Rubroboletus satanas
TTATGCTCGAGTGTCGTGTACTATCTGCGTATCTGTGTCAGATCTTGACGGGGATGAGTCATGACCCCGGGCGATGTCAATGACAGTGTGCATGGTCGATGCTCCCATCGAGTGGTCGAAAAAATGGGTCGACCTCACGCTCCACCAAGCCTTTAGATGCGGTGTAGCCTGTAGCCAGCGTCTCGTCCAAGACTTAGCCTACCTATGAGGTACACTCACGATCCAATTGATCGGCAGTATCGCAAATGAGATCTGAAGAGATCAATGGGACCGGGGAAAATCTGCCGCCACCGTGCTTCTGGTAGGTGGGCGCGGAAGCGCCGAGGACGTCGCATCAAACGATCTCAACGCGGGGACGCCGCGTAGCCGGAGGCTGCAGGGGTACTATATGCAGCGACTTCAGGATCTTTGGCGAGAGATGTGGCGAGCATTCGGATAACCTGTTGGGTCCTGAGTGGCGAGGGCCATGTTACTCATATTTTGCATAGTCAACCAGAGCAGTATACTGAGTACCGACACCGAGAGATTCCGTTTTGACCAATCAGCCGAGCCTGAGGGGGAGTGAGATCCGCTTGCTTTACATCGAGGCGCCACAACCGGAAGGCCAATCTAGATAACGTGAAATGACGAACGCGAGATGTTAAACCCGAGTGCTGTGTTGATAGAATGACAGTGTAGATGGAGACAGAAGCCCAGAAGAGTCTGCGGTACTGCTTGGTCGTTTTATGAGTCCGAGCAAAGACGCCGAATTCGCATCTTCATGCATGAACGCCATGTTGACGATCTTGCTTCGTCAGTGGCGGATCGTCCTACGCTCGCGCCGCTACTTTTTCCTGTCCGCGAGTTCGAGAGTTTGGCGCGATGAGTGTCCGGTCTGTCATGAAGTTATGTCCGAAGCGGACCACTTCTTCCACCAGGCTTCGCCTCTTCGGCAACGTTATAGCCGAGAAAAGGTCTGACATTGGAGTACTATGGGCGAGGAATCAGGACCGGGGAGCATGGGTGGGAAGAACTCGCGAGAGCAACGGAAGCCAAGTCGCCACCGGACAGAAAGAACCGTGTTCGGTCCCCAACAAGGTCCCTCCGTCCTTGCAGGAAGCGGTGATGCCCGGGCCGCAGCTCTGGTACGGCAGTATGTCACAGGCACAGGCGTATGAAGAATTACTTCAGGTAAGATTCTGACTGGTACGAGGGGGACGCCGTCTGCTTCCCTGCCACGTCCCGCCGGGTTACACGGGCGAATTAGAGGGTCAAGAGCGTCCATGTCCTTCTCCGGCGGTGAGAGATGAATTTGTATGTCCGCTGGTGTGCTTCCCTGGGTTGCCACAGAAGGAGATCTGCCGGCGCCATTTGCTAGACCAATAGATAGATGTACACCATATTTTGCGCGCGCTCCACCGATACGACGTCAGTGCAGTGCAAAGGAGACCTGTCTGCTCATGTCACCATGCCTGCCTTGCCCGGACATTGAATAATAGTGAATATTGAATTGCAGAGCGAACCAGCTCGTTGTTGCCTTCACCTCTGCTGCAGTATCTCATGGATCTCGTTGGCGGTCGGAAGGAATATTGGGCGTGATGGCGGAGCGTGTTTGAACCAGTAGTCCACGCCGTTGTCGTACGCATGTCATGATGCAACACAGCCAGTAAAAATGGTACAGAGCGAAAGGCCCGGTCTATCTAGGTGGTTCTCGATTGATACTATTAAGCCCGAGAAGGCGACGTTTGGTAGGTGTCCGTGTTTCCCAGCCTGGGCCATACGTTTACTAGCACGGACAGGTTTGTCATTGCCACACACATTTTAGACCGTCCCACCACGACATCAAAGTCCTTGTCCCGGAATGGGCGGTTGGAGAAGCTGTTTGATAGTGGGAGTTCCAAATGATGCACAAGACTCGCCTCGAATCGTCCCCGAGAAGGAGAGTGGGTTGGGACTTTCTTACCTTTTTGGATTTGGAAAGGGGCTATGAAACGGGGCACGGGGGGATGTGCAAGCATGAATTGGACACCCTTTCACAGATTGACGGGAATGAAACAGCGGGCCAAAATGTTCTGGTAGGTCGACGATGCGACTTGTAGGTTTCCTGTTGGGTCAGATATGGTCCGCAGAGGTGAGAGAAACGGGGACCGGGGGATTCATTACTTACATATGTACGTGAGCCCACACAATGTGTTTGTACGTAGCCTGCTGTGGCGATCGGCGACACGCTGTTCGCTGTAGCGGTCGCCTAAAAGCCACACCAATTTAAAGGCCGTGCCAATCGCTGAGGCGGCATCCTCCTGGGATCTGGGTTATGTATGTGAATGATCCTGATGAGTGACTCGGGCAGTAGTACGATGGAATAGACCCGTACGACACGTACCCGGGGGTTCGATCAGAAAAAATAAAAATAAAAAAGACCCATATATCTGGCAGCCTGGCTGAGGTTCTCAGGATGGCCACTTGAGCAGATTCGTGGAGGTGTTTCGAACAGCGCCCACGCGCGGTGACCTTGCGACAAGCCTCTTGGCCGCTCACTTTACCTTTTCCCCATCCTCGTCGGTCGCTTCTTGTATTCACCTCGAGCCCGCCGTCTGACCCGACACCGCCCACCACAACATGCCTTTCGAGCGTTATCTCTGCGCCGATGACCACGCCATCGACAACAATGCCGACTACTACCAGGACTACAGACATGCCTACGACGATGCCGACTGCCATTATACTCATGGCCAGCACTCGTACTTACCAGAAACCACCCATTATGATTCCCATCACCCGCATGCGGTCCAGTTGCAGATCCCCCAGTTCATGCTCAATGGCCCACCCATACTCGCACTGGGTGGTGGTGCAGAGGTTCTCCCAGCAGGTCTCCTGGAAAGTGGCCCAGATTCGATTGGATCCTCCTGGCTCGCTCACAATGGGTTTACATCGTGCGTCCCGTGTTTTCCCCATACCTCTCGCCTGCTTATCCACCTCCAAGTTTCCACTCTACCCTGATCTCGAGGCAGATTGGTTCAGGATTAACACCCCATGATAGTACCAGCGTATCTACCTACCACACTTTTCCTCCTAATGGGTCGCAACACCTCCCTCGCAATTTTCCCCCTCATTTCACTGCGAGCGTGGACTCGCGGCAGCAGCCACTTCTTGAACAACCACTCTCGCACGAGGTCACCACGACCTATATTCCTGATCTTGCTTCCTCGCCCTCATCCACAGGATCATCCAACACCGCCTCGTACGCACTCTCCAATGCCCATATCCCAGATTCCGCTTCCTCTCTCCCCGTGACTGTCCCATCCGCACTTGGCCTCCCAGTATATTCGGTCTCAGGCTTCGATGTCCTCTCGATTCTCTCACGACTGGTGAACCGTCCCAATCCCACCATTCACCTTGGTCCCGTCGATCTTTCGTGCTCATTCGTTATCGTGGATGTGAGACGATACGACTGCCCCATTGTATACGCTTCTCCCACCTTCTGCCATCTAACGGGTTATAGAGAGCAAGAAGTTCTTGGACGTAATTGCCGCTTCTTGCAGTCCCCAACTGGTCACGTCGCAAAAGCTGAACCGCGTCGCTTCTCACCAGAGGCCGTTTCCTACATGCGAAAATCGCTGTCGTCGTCCAAGGAATGCCAAACGACCCTGATCAATTATAGAAAGGGCGGACAAGCCTTTATCAATCTCGTCTCCGTCATCCCTCTCCGCGGTGGCGTACATAATATGCCCGAAGAAGTTGATGAAGTCGCCTACCATATCGGATTTCAGGTGGACTTGACGGAGCAGCCAAACCGGATACTCGATAAACTACGTGATGGGAGTTATTGCGTCGACAACAACTTGTGGGGAATGAGCAGCATAACCAGCAACCCTGGGCTTCCAGATATGAATCACGGTCTTGGGCAGCTTGCCCAAGCTCAGAACATGACGAATATCGGTCCCAAGGGCGGACGACACGGGCAAATGATGAGTATAGCAGTGTCGAAGGAGCTGAGAAACCTTATCGCCGACACCACTTTCACGGACTCCGTACCAATTTCGACAGCGACAAACATGTCTGGTCCAACTGCTGCTTCAAGTGGATCAGCGGAGCAAGGCAGCAATGCAACGACGCCCCTCACGATGCTCGTGACGCCACCGTCTAGCTCCACTTCTATGAATCGCGCGCCAGGCAGCGGTAATACGATGGCCGGATCGATTCCCGTCTCGTTATCCCCATCCCTCTCGCTTCTGCTTCTTGAATTTCTCCCAGATTTCTTGCTCGTGTTGTCTCTAAAAGGTGCCTTCCTCTATGTTGCGCCTTCGGTTCGCCTTGTCCTCGGCTATGAGGCACAGGAGCTTGTAGGCAAGAGCATATCTGACGTCTGTCATCCTGCTGATTTAGTGCCACTTATGAGAGAGTTGAAAGAGGGTAGTGTGAGTGGGCTCAGCATTTCAGGGACCGGCGATGTTGGTTCGTCGACAGGGTCGGCGTCTAATCATCTCCCAAAATCGGTGGATCTGCTCTTCCGCGCTCTACCCAAGGCCTCGACGTTCTCTTCGTCTAGAGAGGCGCGGGACACCTCCGTTGAACTGGGCGACTCTCCTTCCCAATCATCATCATCATCGGCATCGGCGTCCCAGTCACCACTATCGTCGGGGACACTGTGTTCAAATGATACGTCCGGTGGAACAACACCGCCATATGTTTGGCTCGAATGTCGTGGCAGGCTCCACGTTGAACCAGGAAAAGGGCGGAAGGCGATTATACTCTCTGGGCGCGCGCGATGGATGCCTGCCGTGCGGTGGGGTAGCATTAACAAGGCAGGTGGCGTTGGTAGTGCCCAGTGCCAAAGAAGAGATACCAACGGTGGCTCGCATATGACGGGAGGTGTGACTCTTTTCCCTCCTACTAGATTCGACTATCTGTAGTTCTGACCATTGTTCGCTTTTCAGGTTCAAGGCCGAGTGCGGCGTCTCCGGGCGAGGGAATTAGAGCAGGATCGATCGATCCCTTGGAGTTTTGGGCGCTGTTGTCGTCCCAGGGTACCTTCCAAGTGGCGTCTGCGAGCGTGAGGGACGTGCTTGGATGGGGACCTAGTGAGGTGATTGGAAGGAATATCTGGGCGATGGCGAGGGATAATCGAAGTGGTACGAGAGAGCGTGTCGAAGCTGAGTTGGCGAAGTTGGATACGCCGGAGGTATGTCTCTTGCCCTTCTGGTTCCCATCATGGTCATTTAGAGAATTTGCTCTATCGCTCCCGCTTTGGCGCTTGTAGGTGAGGAGCATGGTCGACCCGCCGCCTACGATCGTGACGACGTCTCTGGTGCATAAAGAACTGCGTGTGGTACTCGTGCGGCTCGTGTTCTACCGTACACCACGGTCTCACAAGCACACGCCATCCTCGCCATCGTCCACTGGTGCTACTTCGACCCCACTCGTCCATCCACTCAACAACCCGTCGTGTCCTATTGTATGCCAGGCTACCGTGCTGTCAAACACCGAGTACCAGTCTACCAACAACATCGACACTAGCTTTGGTCCTAGTCCTAGTCACGCATTGAACCAGGTGCAGATTCAGACGGATAAATGGAATGATACGGACGAGCCAGGTCCCTCGATGCACCACTCCTACGCATCACTCTTTGAGGAGCTGGAAACCACTCGGGGGTCGAGTTGGCAATACGAACTTCAACAACTCAAGTTTGCGAACCAACGGCTGCACGAGGAGTTGCACGCGCTCGCGGGCGCGCGTGCGAGTAGCGGAGCTATCCCTGGGTCTTCTTCCAACACGGTAGGGATGGGACACATGGCGACCGTTCCGCTTGGTCAACCCTGTCCATCTTCTTTGTCCACCAAGGCAACCCCAATCCCGCAACAGCCGCAGTTGCATTATACTGCGTTGATGCACTCGACTCTCTCTCCATCCCTGTCTTCGCTACGTCCGCGTAACAGCTTGCATGAGCAGGATCCACCACCTTCGGAGTGGTCTTCGCTCGCCGGTGCGAATGGACACGGATCGAATCCTCTCAAACGATCGTGGCGGTCCGACGACGGTCCGACGACTTGAATTCAGAGCCGAATGACGCCAAGGTGGGGGATAGACAGGCGGACGGCGTCGGTGTTGAAACTCGAAACATACACGGAGGCTGTCCCCTTGCGTCGCTCGTCCTTTCTTACCTTCTTTATTCTATTGTACTTGCATATGTTTTCTTTTTTGCTGTTTTTGCGCATCTGTCGTCGTTGCATCTGTCGTTGCTGAATAGTTTCTTTTTTTTTTTTTTTGGTTGGTGGTGGTGGTAGTGGTTTGAAATGACGTTGTGCAGATTGGTGCATCCGTGCCTCCCCCCCTTTTCTGTATTGCTAGGCCTCGTACTCGCTGTGAAAACTTTTGCATGCGATGGTCACGAGCTCGGGGATTTCGGACATGGCTTGGGCGGCGGCCGGCTGCAGGCAAGTCCGTTTTCCGTCCAATGCTTACGTGTTGGTCTCGACCGCTCTTCGGGTGCCCTTGATCTAAGTAATTCGTGTTTTCTTTGGGGACCTCGTGCAACTCGTTTTTATGCCTTGGTTCTTTTACTTAAAGATAGTGTATATATAAACACATGAAACACGTATACGTTGTGTATCATCATGATGGCGTGGAAGCACAGGGCAGTGGGAGTGCACTACTCTCCTCGGATATTTTTGTGTCTCCGGTGCGGTGAAGACGCGTGGACGGTCGTATCCGTCTCACGGTACCTCGGAGGGCGGGACAGAGGAGGTATTCTTTCGCTGGTGTCGGCCTTGTCGGTCCATGCGGCCGGCGAGGCACGAAAAGGTGAACATGTCGAACTAGATTGCTGTTGTAGGCCTTCATCGTCCATACGTGGCCCACGGGGGGCAGCCGTGTCGTCGTCGATGCAGAACCAATCTTGGAAACAGTGTCCAGACATGACCGATGTTGATGAGTCTCCTCATCCTGCTCTTGCTGGCGCTCTCCCATTTTCCGGTGCACGCACGTCGACGGTGGAGTTCGTTGAGCCTCGTTGGTTGAACCGGGTGAGACGGGTGTAGCGAGTTCGAGCGGGGGGTATGCGGGTACCTCGAAGAAGACGCTTGTACTTGGGTGGGATGCACAGGAGGGCATACTCGGATTGTAGATGGCGGATTCGCTAGTGTGGGAGGTAAGAACAACAGTGGAGCACCGAGAACGGACTCGAGTCACAGGATGCTTGGGATATATCAACCATGGTCCGGAACCAGGAACAAGGATTGGGTCAGACCCAAGAGGCAAACTCGAGTCTACTGGACGAGTTTGACTGACATTTCTGGCGTCTTGTCACTAGAACTGCCTCTCTGGCGTAGCCGCAGTCGCTTCATTCGTTCCGTGTTTGAATGCGGACGTACCAGAAGTGAGAGACGAGGAAACGATTGCAGTGTGTTCAATCTGAGTCTGACCAGCGGGCCGAGCGGACCGAAGCCGCTTCAAGCTGAGCGGGTTGCTTTTCGGTCGCCCTGTATATTTTCTACGTCGTCGTCCCCACCACTCTGCTAGTATGCTTCAAGTGTATCCTCTTCCAAACTTCCATTCTGCCCCGATCTAGAGACAAACTGTGGCCAGCGCTCGTAGTTGCCAGAAATGATCACTATTATCAGTTCCAGATCCCCCAGTTCATGCTCAATGACCCACCTATACTCGCGCCGGGTGGTGCAGGGGTTCTCCCAAGAGCCTGGTCTCCTGGACGTCGGGCCAGATTCGTTTGCATCGTGCGTCCCGTACTTTCCCCCGTTTTTCTCGCGTGCTTATCCTTCTCCGAGCTTCCACTCTGCCCTGATAACATCAGCACTATTACTACCTACCACACTTTTCCCCTAACGTGTCGCAACGTCTCCCCCCAAATTTCCTCCTCGTCTCACTGCGAGCGTGGACTCGCGGCAGAAGCCACTTCCAGAACCATCATCGCATCATCACCGCCCGAGGCCATCACTATCTATATCCCCAGTCTTCCTTCCTCGCCTCAGTCACCAGGTTCAACCAACACCCCTCCATATGCGCTCCCCAACGCCCTTGTTCCAGATCCCGTTTCCTGTCTCCCCGTAACTGCCCCATGCACAAGTATATTCGCGCGATTCTCTCACGAGTAGCGAACCGTGCTAATCCCACCATTCAGTTTGGTCCCGTCGATCTTTCGTGCTTATTCGCCATCGTGGACGTGAGACGATACGACTACCCAATTATATGCGCTTCTCCCATGTTCTGCTGCCTGTCAGGCAGGGTATAGCGAGCATTTAGCTCTCGGACACAACTGCTATTTCTTGCAGTCCACAGCTGGTAATCTCGCAAAAGGTGAACCACGTCGCTTTGCATCTCCCGGGGCTGTTTCGTAAATGCGCAAATTGCTTTCGTCGTCCAGGAATACCAGGAAATCCTCATCGTGTTATAGAAATGACGAACAAACCTTTGTTAATCTCTTCACTGTCATCCCTCTTCGTGGTGGCGTACATAATACGCCTGAAGTCGCTGATGAAGTCGCCTTCCATATTGGATTTCCGGTGGACTTGACAGTAGCAATTCCGGATGCTCGATTGACGACGTGATGAGCGTTATCGTTGCGTCAACCACAGCTCATGGGAAAAGAGTAGCGTAGCCCCCGACGCTGGGCATCCTGGTCTTGGCCGGCTCGCCCAAGCTCGGAACATGATGAATATCGGTCTCAAGGAGGGAAGAAATGGAAACGGTGCGTGTAGCAACGTCGAAAGAATTGAAGAACCTTGTCGTCGACACAACTTTCACGGATTCCGTGCCAATTTCGACGAGGACACATGTCTGGTTCGACCGGTGCTCCAACTGGATCAACAGAGCGAAGCAGCGATGGCACGACGTCCTTCACAATGCTCGGAACGCTACCACCTGGCTCCATTTCCATGTATCGCATGTCGGCTAGCGGCAATACAATGGTTGGGTCGATTCCGGTCTCGTTATTCCCATCCTCTCATCTCTGCCTCTTGTATTCCCTCAGATATCTTGCTCGTTCTCTGAAAGGTGCATTCCCCTGCGTTGCGCCTTCGGTTTGGCTTTTCCTCGGCTATGAGCCACAGGAGCTTGTAGGAACAGGAGCATATCCGACGGCTCTCACCCTGCCAACCTGTGCTGCTTATGAGAGAGCTGAAGGAGGGTAGAGTGTGTGCGCTCAGTATTACGGGGATCGGCGATGTTGGCTCGTCGACGGGGGCGGCGCCCGTATTCTTCCGAACCGGTGTATCTGCTCTTGAGCAATCTACCCAAGGCGTCGACATTTGCTCCGTCTAGGGAAGCGCAGGACATGTCTACTGAGCAGGGTGACTCTCATCCTTCCCAATTGTCATCCGCATCGGTGGCCCGATCATCACTATCTCGGGGACATTGTGTTCAAATGATCCGTCCCATGGAATAGCATCGTGTGACGACAGTGTGAGTCTTTTTTACTTCCTGTTAGACTCGAGTATCTGAAGTTCAGACCGTTGTTCGATTTTCAGCTTTGAGAGTCACTGAGACGTCCGCAGCCTGCAAGCGAGGCAGCTGGAGCACGATCGATCAATCCCTTGAAATTTATGGTGCATTTGTCGCCCCAAGGTCGAGCGTGAGGGACGTGCTCGGATGAGGAACCAGTGAGTTGATTGGGTGGAGCATGTGCGCGATGGTCGAAGCGGTATGAGAGAGCGTGTCGAGGCTGAGTTGGCGAAGTTGGATACGACGGAGGTATGTCTCCCCCCACTCCGGTTTCTATCATGGTCATTTAAAGAATTCACTCTCTTTTTCCTGCCCGTGTACTTGTACTGTAGCTAAGGAGCACGGCGGGTCGTCCAACGCCACAAGTGCGCGCCGTCCTCGGCATGGTTCATCCGTGTTATCTCGGCCCCATCCATCCATCCCCGGCTTTGGTGCTGGTGCTGGTCACGCACTAAGCCATTCAGATAGATATGGGGAACAATTTTGACGAGCTAGGTCCCTTGTGACGCCCCTCTGGCGACCGCTCTTTGAGAAATTGGAAACCGCGAGGGTCAGGTTGGCAATACGAACTTCGATAACCCAAGTTTGCAAATCAACGGCTAGACGAGCAGTTGCACGCGCTCGAGGGCGTGTGCAAGTAACGGAACTGTCCCTGGGTCTTCTTCCAGCACGATAGGGATGGGACACATTGCATCTGTTTCACTCGGTCAACCTTGCCCGTCCTTTTCGTCTACCGTTGCAATCGCGATTCCACAGAAGCCGCAGTTGCCCAAAACACAGTTCCATTGTACATTGTTGGTGCACTTGATTCTTTCCATGTCACCGATGGCGTAATACTGGAGCCACCAGGCGCATCAGGAAAGCGTCAAAATAACGTACTCAATCCACGACACTTGGGAGGCTCTTATTGGCCCAACGGACTACAGTGTACAACCATTTGCAAGCATGTAGTATCTTCTTGGTGAAGCAACAATGCGGCTCTTTTGTCTCAGCGCAATTCAGTCCATCGGACACTGTAATATCTAAGGTATCCGAATATGCATAAGTGAAGGTCAATAAAGAGTAATGAGCATCTGAGTCTTCTACTGCCTGCTAACCACCGCCTCGAGTATGCTCTATCAAGCACTTGACACAACAAATACCAATTAGATGGATGCCCTTCATTGAAGGCCTGCTTGGTATTCATCGGGACGGAAGTTGGCGGAAAACGTTTGATCCACTGGATGTTGTGGTCTTGAGTTCGGATGTGCCCAGGTATCGCAAAGATTTCGGTCGAAAACAATATACCTTGCAGTTGACGGTCTCGCCATTCGGGGCTGTTTTAGTTCTTGCTCTCGGGGCAGTGGACACCCGGCCGATGAATCTATACGTATTTCGCTGGAGGGGCCGCCAAAGGATGATGGTACTGAATGAGGCAGGAACGGAGCTGTTCAGCCGCGTTCTCGGCGCTCGCCTATGCTCACCCAATACCACCAGGTCGACTACTCCGTCTACCGCTTATGACCCCGATTCTGAAATGACCAGCTCACCGCCATCTACATCATTGCATCATGCTGTTACACATGTGTTTTTTCCTGTCCAGCTTCCCCGCGATGCCGACTATACCCTAGAGAACGATCTTTCACTAGCTCGTGCAGTGTGCGCTGCTGCCCATGCTTATAGCGCGCACGTCGACGGAACCTCTGAGCCTCGCTGGAATCGCATCGTACAGATGCTGGACAACTTGCAATCCTCTGTCCAGTCTGAACACTTGGACAGAAGCCACGTCATCTCCCAGCTGCACGGAATGCAAACTGGAGGTACGCTTACAGGTTCTCTATAGATCCGTGCTGACAATCTATAGATATTGTCTTGTTTTTCATCAGACCTCAAAATGCTGCGGTTGTCCTCACGAAGCAGGAGCACTGTGCGCTCTTCGAATCGTTCGAGGTTTCCCCACGCAGTGATGCTGTAGAGGAGACGCCGGGGTCTCTGATATGCTCGTATCCTGGGTCGGCTGTTGAGATACCAAACGAGGTGTTCAACGATGAGAACTTTCAATTCGAACTCGCCAATTTTCTCTCTCGCCCCGGTGCTGTCGACCCGGATCTTCCCTCTCCTCCTCCCGCTCGTCCGCAATATATCACTGCACTTCTGACGGGCATCTTGCGAGGTGTTGGTCTCACTGCTTATGTTCCTCGCATCATCAAGCGTGTTCGCGACCAGGTTGGCCAGTGGCCCAGAATAGCATTTGAAGACCATGGTGATTGGCGTCGCTCGTCTCTTTGGCTTCTCATCAGGGTCGCAATTCATATGTCTTTTGATCGCTCTCCTCCTGGACGTGCTTCGTACAAACGCTTCATGTTGTTCTTCATATGCGCCCTGGCAAGGGATGCAAGCGATACAACTCTCTCCAATGATTTACTTCATTTGATGTCATGTAAAATTCTTCGACGTTTAGGCAAGCTTGGTTCCTCTATCCCCGACTGGCTCTCCAAAATGGCGCTGGGGACATGCGCCTGTCTTCGAGAGGTCCTTGACGCCAGGTGGAAGCCACCGAGTGCTTGCCCATCTCCATTTCAAAATCCCTCACAGGAGGAACTCATCAGGGACACGGAGCTCTCGCTCCTGGACAGTCGTGAATACATTCGCAGCGCTCTTACGAATTCTGGCCACAAACCCCTCGATACTCCTTTCCATCCTAGCCA
This sequence comes from Rubroboletus satanas, assembly GCA_038090635.1. Classification (NCBI taxonomy): domain Eukaryota; kingdom Fungi; phylum Basidiomycota; class Agaricomycetes; order Boletales; family Boletaceae; genus Rubroboletus; species Rubroboletus satanas. The sequence goes on from JBBPNB010000320.1 coordinate 12,121, forward strand.
TCGTCGTCGTGGCACAATTGATGATTTCTTGTCATCGAATGGGTCCTTTTTTGAGGAGACATATGACGCCGACCCCGACGTTACTCTCTTTGATGTCGAACAATCGGTTGAGCAGGGTATCGACGACTGGTTTGCCTGCGTCACAAATGTGGGCGGGGCATGTGCACAGCTCGAGATCTTGATGGATAAATACATGATCAAGGCTAGCACTGGCAATCGACTGTTCTGCAGTCCAGAAGATGGATCTATTATGCTTCTGACGGCAATCGAGCTTTTTGTCGCACTCGACAAGCTGGTTGTGAAGGAGATTCCCATGCTCGCCGACTACTCCCCTGAAATTTCGACAGCTTTGCTAGAAAGACTGCTCCTGCGCAAGGCAACAAGCCTCCATCGCCTCGCTCGTGCATACCAGTACCTCTCTATGCGCCAGTCTCAATCACATCCAGGATGGTCTGTGCTTTCGAATGAAATCGCCGAAGACAGTTTCGCTGTCCGTTATTATGACCGGTCCCCGCATCTTCAGCAACTCAAAGCTCGTATCGAACGAGATGCGGTAGAAAAGATCGCTGGAGGTGTCGGGGTGCGCGGAGAAGCTGCCAGTGTCGCACGGACCAGTGATGGATACCATGAAGACCAACAGCAGTTATCTGGGAGACGGCAAGTTGACGGCGCAGAGGCTTCCCAACAACCATTGCCCGCCTCCCCATTACACGCCAAAGCTGTGATATTCGAACTGCAATGCCCGGCATCCCTTCGTATCTGGCGTTCTGCTGCTTCCCGCATTCTGCATCATTTTCGCTATGACACTTATGGTGGCGAGGGGTTCGTTGCAGAGAAAGAAGACAATCTCCTTGCGCGTGTTCCTGCGTTGCAGCCTTACTTTGTCGACCGCACAGGGCCACCGCACTCCTTCCAGATCCACGTCGCCTATTTTTATCCAGGGGGATCGCAATCTCAAAATAGCCCGATACTACGTTATGCGATCCAACATGTCACACAAGCGTACAAAGAAAGCCGTCGTGTCCTAATTGACCATCTCTCAATATGGCCGCCAAGGGAGTACCTCGATGATTCACGGCTTTCGTTGAAGTTCGCGTACAGGATTGAAAACAACACTTTGACAGATTATCTGTATTCTACCTCTCACACGTCCAACGACGTCTTGGCTGATCAGGCACGCTGTCCCGCGGATCTCTCCCTCGACGAATTCATCGCGTTTGGAAACTTGCGGAGCGGTGGCTCGCTCCAGTGGCTCAACATCCTGCGCGGGTTGCGCAGTAGAACTCTCAACTTCCGTCGTCAAGAAGTTCATTTGCTCCTCGCCCAGGCGGTCTTTCAAGTCGGGCCGCTCGATCTGAATACAGGGATGTGGACCTGGCACAGGGAGCTCCAAGAACCATCCTTTTGCAATGCCCTTCTAGACGAGCTCGACAGTTTGTTCGTGGAGGTCGGAGCTGGTTCGATTGACGGGGTGATGATGAGTACCATTTATTTGTTGCTCACACGGGTGCTTGCATCCAGCCCCAGCGAACGCATCTCGGAGCGAGCCATTGCACTTCTTCGGAGCGTGCGCAGGAAGACGTTCAACTGGGTGGAGGAGCTATCATACAACCTGGCAATCGCGCCTATGAATGTAGAACGCCGCAACCCCTTGCGCGATATGGCTGCCACTTGTCGAAGCACGTTTGATGTTGACTCCGCTACTCTCCGCAAGCTCTTCCATTCCGCAGAGGATGTCGATGCGCTACTTTCATGTGGCTTCTTAATATCTGCACTCCAACATGGGTGTACGTCAAATTCCCGAACCTCGAGCACCCTCATACCTCAGCTAACTTCAATTCCTAGCCGTACGTGTCGAGTTTTCACGACTTCTCCTTGAACGAGACCGTCGTCTGGCTCCTGCCGTCGAGGGGATTTTGCGAGAGTTGATCCTCACTGATGCATCAGATTATGGCATCGACCTCGCAGTTGGCAAGATTTTCGCTAGTCACGAGCCAAGTGCATGCAGATGGGAGCAGTTACAGCATCCGAACGCTCGTTGGCTTATGTGCAGAACTCAAGCGACCAGGGACCAACCGTCGCGCATGGTGCATCTTAATCTGCTCGATGGTGTGCTTCAAGTGAATGGCCAACCATTTGGTGGATTACCGCGTGCGATTAGGGTCTCTCCAGAATGCCAGGGAATCTTTCGTGATGTACGTACATGCTACAGTTTCCGATATTAACAATGTCTCCAACTGTCACCTGCAGCAAGGCTTCTTTCTCATACCATCCAATCTCCCTGGAATGGATTTCACGACTTTCGCCACAACGTCTGAGCACAAGGTATGTGTCAGGCTACGTGACAAAATCACGATGGTTCAAATACCCGCAGGTACACTTTTCGCTGCAAGGCGACGACCTGGTGGTTCGAGCACAATGCAATCAAACGAATGATATCCTCCAGCTGATTCCTTCCACAAAACTGCGGGAAGACCTCCCACCAGCACTCGTCGATGGTCATGTCCACTGGTTGAACCTGTCTACAAGGACCATCGAGATACGTCCCCTTGGGCAGATTTGGGAACAAGCTTCAGAGGGCTGGAGGATTGATTGTGCATCTGGACAATATCGTATGTACAAAGGTTGTGAGACCCTTGTCGACATCCAAAGCCCAACCTGGGCAATGATTTCGCAGTGTTTCAAGTGTCTCAAGTGTCTCAACGACGTCACCGGCGGAGACTTGGAGAGCGAGTCCGAAAATATTCTAATCACCACATCCCCCATCGACTCTCTCGAATGTGTACCAATGCTACGATTGTCTGTTGCATTGGCTCGCTATGGATTGTCCTTTTTTGTCAATGAACGAGGAGAACTAGAGTCCCGTGACTTCAAGGACATGGTTTACGACGAGAATCAGTGTGTTGGGGCATTGTTCGGTTTAGAGAACCTCCTCGTGCTCAGGCAGAAAACCCACCTTCCGGAGGAACTTATCCCCAGATGTGTCCTCATACCGAATGGCTTTCCCAAAACGCATGGCGATCATAGGGTTCGGATCACCATCAGGAAGGACCCCAAACCCCATCGACTCCCCGACGAACCATTATATTATACCTACAACGTGGATACCGAATTAGGCTGCTTGATAGGGAATGCCAGTTTGACGAGCATGCGACTTCTTGCCTGCGTGCATGCCATGACTAGCCGCCATAGGCCTGATCCACTGACAAGCAAAACAGGCGCTCAAGCAGCAATTTCTCTCTTACGCTCAGCTGGGTGTCGGTCAATCATGAAACTCAGAGCTCTCAATGACGACATCCGCTGGATGGTGACCCAATATCCTCAAATCAATATTGCACTCTGGGAAATCCAATTTAGATATTACTGGAGACTCTTTTCCCACGAATGCAAATCTCTTACTGCACCAGAGAAGCGTGCAGCGCGCCGAGCTGCGTATCTATTTCCCTCGGATGGCACTGGACTGACTTCCCCGGAAAACTGCGAGGACACGGACTACTTGACCCCAGAGCCGGACTTGGAGCTCGAGAATGTCACCTCCACCGCAGCGTCTGCCGTTCACTGTTGGTCCATCAATGCGCCCACTATGAGCAACATATCAAACTGGGCAGAACTTTGGAGTGACAACATGCATGCGGATACTGGTGCTGGACTCTCCCTGCACGACGGTCCGGGGATACGGTCGAATCCCGACCTTGTGCGGACATTATTGATCAAGGTACGCGACATCCTGGAGAAGAGGGAGAGATCTCGTCAGCACTTTCAGCTGCTATTCCTACTTCCCACAATGGCGTACTGTTCACCATGCCATCAGGCCGCTTTCCTCTCAATGCTCATAACATTTGCTAAGCAACCGCAGTCCCGTTCAGGGAATTCACTGAGCCATGCTGACTGCAATATTGCGGATGGATATCGTCCCACAGAGGAGGTCTTACGACATCATATTCGCAGGTCTCGTCTCAAGGAGTGGTACTTGAATCGAGACTTGGAGAAGCGTGATGTTAATGTTACTGTAAAACACTTACTCAAGGATTGGCCGTCTGACACCCTTCCAATGGTCTCGTTGGATCCTCATTACTGGGACGTGGCAAGTTTGACAGCCAGCCTCCAATACCCATTTTCCAGTTGTTTCCGCAACTTCTATCTCAAGGAAGATCTTGTGCGTGTCCTCGCAGAGTCCAGACCACTCACTCTTCCACGCCAGCCTGAGGTCTCCTCTCTACGATATATTTTCAACGAGCATATACCAAAGTTGCAGATCACATTTGATCAGCTGCTCTCAAACCGACCGGCGCCGGGACTACCGCCTCGTAGTGCGTTACTGCGCGACAGTCAAAAGGGTAGCAGGACACCGTCAGATGACATTCCCACATTGGATCATCTATTCTCGTCTCTTCGAACCGACCCCTCATTTCAACAGGAGTACCTCGCTCACCTTGACGCCAGCGCACAACGTGCTCGCGAAGAGTCCCGAATAACTTACAGAGTCGCGGGTGAGAATCGTATTGAGACACTCCAGAAGCACTATTCACGGTGCAGAGTCAACTACATGGACGGTTTGGCCACCCTCGAACGGAGTCTGGGTCCAACGGCCGATCCATATGAACAAGCACTCGATCGATTTGGTCAATGGCCACCAGTTACGGCAGATGTCCTCTTGCGATCTCTCGCATCCACCTCGCCAATCGACCTCCCCAGACAGTGGAAGAAATGCTTTGTATCATTAGCTCTACTTCTTTTACAGCTTCAGCATGCTCGGAGATTGCTCCTGTTTTCCCTGGATGGTCTCGAAGACGAGTTTTTGAAGGAATTAGAGAACGAGGGATGTGACGGGTGGAATCCTGAAGACTACCCAGATTGGCTGTTAATCCAGGTGCGTCTGCGCTGTCCGGGCGCTTGTCTCTACTAACGTTTCTCCTGCCCTGCAATAGGTTCAAGGAAACTTTCTTATTCGTCATGCTCAGGCAGAGACTGCAATGGAGATGATGGCCCCACAATCCGGGGAAAACACTGTCATGCAGGTCAACATGGGTGAAGGGAAATCATCTGTGATCATCCCCATTGTTGCTGCTGCTCTTGCTGATGGCAACCAACTCGTTCGAGTCATTGTCCCCAAAGCGTTGACGGCCCAGATGTTCGAGTTACTGGTCTCTCGCCTTGGCGGGCTCACTAACAGGCCAATATACCACCTACCCTTCTCCCGTTCCCTCGAGTACAACGACAGTGGCCATGTGATCAGCCTTCGTGTCGATGATCTACACAAGCTCATGTCTCAATGCATGGTTGAGCACGGAGTTCTACTTGTCCAGCCCGAGCATGTTGCGTCGCTCAAGTTAATGAGCGTGAAGGTGCAGATTTGTAAAGGCGAACTTGCGGTCGATCCCTTACCAATGTTTCGTAAATTCATTTTCAAGCACATCCCATCGTCCAAATCAGTGAGTATGAATCATTATCTCGGTGATCGTTGATTCAGCTGACTGGTGAACTCCAGCTGCCGGAAAACAGCCTTGTGGGTAGCTTGTTTCGATGGCTGGGCTGGTTGCCCAACCACTCAATCCAAACGGACCCCACTCATGCTCAAGACGATGGCAAACATAGTGGGGATGCTCACAGTGCTTCGGACAGTGCATTCAAGTGGTTGAGCATTCAGAAATGGATGCATTCTCACGCTCGAGATATCCTGGACGAGAGCGACGAGATTCTTCACCCCCGGTTCCAACTGATTTACACAATCGGCCTCCAGCAATATATGGACGGATACTTTGATCGATGGATTATCACTCAGCAGGTCCTCCGGCTCGTGAAGAAGCATGCATATTCCCTTTCAAGATATGCGCCTGATTCTGTGGAGTATGAATGCGGCCCACCCGGATCGTTCCCGTACATTCGCATCGTGCGACCCTCCGATGTTGGTCGACGCTTAATATCGTTGATCGTGAAAGATGTGATGGATGGACAGGTTCCCGATTTCGACTTTCAACATCTTTCCACAGAATTGCACCGTGCAATTCAGAGTTTTATATCCGACGAGGATGTCCTTCAAATCGCCGATACGGCCAAGACGGTGGAGGAGTACGCCAAGCGTTCTCACCAGAGTTGTCTTTGGAGTGGGCTACTACTACTTCGTGGTCTCCTGGCCTCTAACATCCTCATGTTTGCCCTTGTGGAGTGGAGGTGGCGTGTCAACTATGGCCTCGTCTCACAATCGCAACGCAGAAAAGACCATGGCCCCTTGAACCGTTCCCCGACCCCCACCATGCTTGCTGTCCCATATCGGGCCAAAGACGTGCCAGCGCCCAACACCCAATTCGGCCATCCAGATGTGACCATCATTCTTACATGCCTATCCTATTACTATGCCGGCATCAATGAGGAGGAGCTGAGAGTTTCTTTCGAAATGTTGCTAGACCAGGATGATCCATCTGGAGAATACGCACTTTGGGTCAAAGAGTATGATCGTGAAGTACTTCCAGACTCGCTTTGGGAACTTCGTGAGGTCAACCTTAAGTCATCGGAGCAGTGGGACAAGGTCATCTTCCCACTTTTCTCTCGGAATCAAGCAGCCATAGATTTCTACCTCTCGAATGTAGTGTTCCCACAGGAAGCAAAAGAATTTCCTCGGAAGCTTTCCGCTTCTAGCTGGGATTTAGCAGAAAAACGGGACAGGGTTATAACAGGTGAGCCTACAGTTCATCATGCGTCTTTCAATTCAGTCGCTGAACTAAGTGCCAGGGTTTTCGGGCACGAGCGACGGCAGATGGCTGTTACCCATGTCTATTGCTCAGCGCGACCTCGACCATCAGAAGGGATCCAATGCCAGGGTTCTCGCATACCTTCTTCAGCCCGAGAACGACGCCTACACGATGACTCACGATGGTGACAAACGACGGACCACGCTTGAACTTCTCCAAATGGTAGTTGAGCAACAGCCAGAAATTCGTGTTTTACTGGACGTTGGGGCACAGATCCTAGATCTTTCCAATCGCCAAGTAGCCGAAGCATGGCTAGAAATTGCCCGCGATACTGCTGGTGCTATCTATTTCAACGAGGACGATGAACTGATGGTACTCACGAAAAATGGCACTACTCAGCCAATGCTATCATCACCGCTTTCTCAGCAGTTAGACCGTTGTGTCGTGTATTTGGATCATGTACACACAAGGGGTACCGATATTAAACTGCCCATCGGGTCCCGAGCGGCCGTCACACTAGGTCCCAAGGTGACAAAAGATCATCTGGTGCAAGGTTCGTCTTTGATCCTTGACTCAATGACCAAATCTTGAATGTTGTGTGTTTCAGGTTGTATGCGGATGCGCAAGCTCGGTCATGGTCACTCGGTCATATTCTTCGCGCCGCTCGGGGTTGATCGGAACATCCGTGCTGTAGCCGGCAAAAAAGATCTGAACGCCCAACTCACCACTGTCGACATCTTGCGCTGGGCAATACACGAGACTTGGACTGATATTCAACAACGGGCTCCTTACTGGGCACAACAAGGCATGAGTCATAAATCGAGATCCAACGCTTGGTCCCGTTTTTGCAATAATGAGCTCAGGCCAGACGAGCTGTCGGAAGCATGGCTCCAGCCGGAGCTTAAATCGCTGGCTAATCTCTATGCACCCTGTGAAACTAAAGATCCTTCGGGTACAGTGTTGTCACTGGATCCCGGGATCCGTCAACTCTGTAAAGATCTCGGGGTGCTATCGCTCCCTAATGCACAGATGGAAGAGGAACAAGAACGGGAGGTCAACCGCGAGCGGGAGCGTGAACGAGAAGTGGAGCTACCTCCCTGGGCAAGACCAGCGGAACATTACCTCCATCCAGACGTCGTTGAATTCATAAACACCGGCGAGATCCCTGCATTACACGCGAGCAGTGCTTTTTGTCCCGTCTTCGCAACACTCGAAAAGAGCTCTGCCGCTACTCGCGATACGGACGTCTGGAGCCCATATATCCTGGCGACGGGGGATTTCTGCGAGACGATCGAACCCGAGTCCACTCAAGGAACCGTGGACCAATATCTTCGACCTGTCCAGTGGATTCTCACCTGTAAACCCCTGAAGGACCGCCACCAGGTACTTGTTCTTCTGAGCCCATTCGAGGCCGACAGTTTGATGGAAGACGTCAGGGCAAGCGAATACGTCCACCTTCACGTATATGCACCTCGCACATCCCAGCGGATGAAACCATCCGACGATCTCGCACTGTATTCTATCCCTCCCCTGCCCTCCGACTGGGCTCCACCTTGGGATCTGATCGACCAGCTGAACGTGTTCGCTGGGCAGTTCTATCTCAGAGACTATCAATCGTACCTCCGACTATGTCGTTTCCTCGACGTACCTACGAAAGAGTCGCCGAACGACGCAGCAGTCCCGTGGAATCTGTTCAACATCCCTGGTAGTTTCGAAGAGAACGAAATCAGGTTTCCAGCTTCGCCGCTGCCTTCCGTGTGGGCGCTACTCGCCATTCGGAACAGAGGGCGACCATTCGCACAGACGCACATGGGAAAAATTCTTCAAGGGCAGCAACTAACAGAGAAAGACTTTTGGCGGCCAACATCGGTTGTGTCTGGACACAACCCTCCTGGTCTGCAACAGCGTCTAGGCGCTGATTGATGGTAAATCGCTCGTCAATGGTGAGTTTTCTGATAGCGGTATGTTGATGGAGGACTCATCATCTCGTTCAATGCAGCCCTGCTGCTCCGAGTCGTGTTCCTTCTCACTACGTATGTATTCATGGAAATGACGCTCTCGCACGGTACATCCTCGTACGATACGTCCTACGTAGCCAAGACACCGCATGCAAATTGTCGGCCGCAGATTTTCAATGTAGACGGAGATGGTGCACGTTAGTAAAGCCTCGGGCCATTCGTGTGATCTTTCATAGAATTACCCCTATTTCCGACTGTAGCATACCTATACATTGGTTTTGTGATACTCGTCGGAACATCACCTAGATGTTCCAACGGAACTGGTGCTCCTGGCATAATGCCGGGCCCATAGGCTCGAGACCATTCTGAAGTGGTGATGAGCTCGGGCCATACTCGGTTCCCATATCTGGTAGCTGGAACCTCGGCCCCGCCAACATCATCATAAGTAAAGTGACCATGACCATGAAACACTCACACCGTTGGCCCCAGAGCACTCTTCCTGTTACGAATTTCACCCAGCTGGCCTCCCGGACAGCGGCCCAGATTTATTTGCATCCTGTGTCCCATGCTTTCCCCACTCCTCTCGGTGCTGGTAGATTCCAAGTCTCCACCTCAGTCGTTTACCGCCATCTCTGGCAGCGGCTGAGGTGAGTCTTTTTCTTTCTCTATTTTACCTGTAGCTAATGTACTTTAGTTTGGGCATCTCTGCCTCTTTCATAGGTGAATATCAGTCATTTACTACCATCTCTGGCAGCAGCTGAGTTTGGGCATCTCTGCCTCTTTCATAGATTCTGTCAGGTTATGAGCCCCGTTGGCGCAAGCTGAACAGTAGCACTCAGTGACGACTCAACCCCACCTCGCACATCCCTCAGTGCACTCCTGTTCTTCTCAGAACTCACTTCCAGTTTACCTCTGCACCCTGAACACTGTCCACCATGTCACCCTCAGACACTGTTCGTTCAGAGGAAATTCTCACTGGATCAAATGATTACAAAATCTGGAAAGTCCATGTCTCAGCAAAGCTCAGAGCTGAAAAGGTGTTTGGTGTTACCACAGGAATGGACGTAAAGCCCATTCTCGGCTCCTCAAGCACTGCTACTGCCTCCAATCTCCGTGAATGGCACAAACGTGATGAGAAGGCTCACAGCATCATCCAGCAATGCATCTCCAATGCCCTCCTCATGAAGACTCACACTTCTGCCAGCACAAAGGATCTCTTTGATGCCCTTGTGAAACTTCACAAAAATCCAAACATCTCCTCTGCCTTCTATCTCTTCCAACAGCTCTTCAGCAGTACATGGGATGGGACCTCTGCAGTCTCAGACCACATATCCAGAATCTGAACAATAGAAGCGTGCCTCGCTGGGATGAAGTTTTCGGCAGATAACAAAGTCCTCTCCTTCATTCTCTTGAACTCCCTTCCAAAAACTCCGGAATGGGAAATGTTCAAATCTTCTGTCACCAACACAGTGTTACGACGCTACCGCTCTCTAGGCGTGAGCCAAGATAGATAACCGTCAAGAATGTAGCAGTGAGTAATCAAAGAGGTACTCGAAGACTCAAGGAGACGAATATACCAAGAAAGCAGGTATATTGTGTAGAATTAGCTGGGGAGCTAAGTTCTATGCCGAGGTGTTTATATACATGAGAGACCGTGCTACGAGAGGAGAGGATCCCAAAAGGGGAATGGCCTCATGGCATCCTGCAGGCACGACAATGAGGAGGCCTCATGGCGAGGCTATGCATAGCGGAAAATAAAGGAAGGCAGTGTCGGTCCTAAGAATAGGAAAGAAGTAGGACCGACTGTTTGGTAAGAATAAGGTTAGGTTTACACAGGAAAATACTGGAGAGATCGGAAGAGATCAACCAGGAAGGGAAACGGTGGTCCATAGAAGCGGAATGCATGTCCACAAGGTTGAGAAAGAGAATGAAATAAAACGGTAACC
>JBBPNB010000321.1:0-22652 GCA_038090635.1 Rubroboletus satanas
CATCCTGGGATAATGAAGTCAAACGAAAAGGGGCCGAATTACCCCAGGTAAGCACGGCACTCGCCGCAGTGGCGCAGCTTTTCCCAGCTGTAATCCCACTGTCGTTGTTCGGATCCCCAAGCTATCATTTGTACTTCACTCATCTCTCAGCTTTCTTAACCACTCCTGCAATGAAGGCTGTGTTGAAGAAATGATTTGGACGTTTCCAATCCCACATCACCAGTAGAGACTGAGTCATCTCAGGGGCCTGCCCAGCATTTCGATGTAGATTCACATCACAAATATTGTAAAATTGTGAGATTACAATAGATGCTAATATTTTCTATTATCACGTGCTATTAGAGCCAGTTTGGTATATCAGATTTCATACACCCATATTCTGCAATCTCAATTAGCTGCTTTTCTGAACTGGAAGCAGACTTTTTACACAGGTGTTGTCTTTCTGATATCTCTTGATAATGGGTTATATTTGATGCTTGTTGAGATTCTAGGTTTCTATGTTTAATTCTTCAATTTCACATCCTAGAATCTAGGTCTGTCTAGACCTTTGTTACGTCATACTTATAAGGTCTGTGGCCTGGACCACTTATGCTATTCATATTACGATAGCATGATGTCATTCTGACATCATAGATAAGAGCTAGTAACGCTATTGAATGACTTACCAATTGCTTACTGATCATGACTCATTTAGCTTATATACTGTAGCATGACTCATGTATTACATATCATTCCATGATATTCTGTAGTATTCTACAAGACGTCCCCTTATGGGACATTTACCACTACAAGTACAAATACTGTACTTCTATTTAAACCTGGCCTTACTACCAGTAGTATTTAACAATTCTTCCACCCTTCGTTCCACTTGAGACCTAAGCTCTTCTAGAGACCTTAGAGACCAATCTCACTACTCAAGTGTCACTTATACCTGATTACTATCCTCTGGGCCTCAGTGAGTCTCTCTCATTAACACATCCCTCTTGTCCCTGTGCCATTGAGGTTTCTTTGAACTTCGATAATGCTTACTAGAGAACTGTATATATGACAAAATAATACCTTACCCTTGGTCATGTCTAACAGATGGGCACAGGCAAATGCATGCAAGGGTCAGGCTGGCGTCAAAGCCAAAGATGTGTATGGATCTCATGTCTGAAAATGTATGCATGTCAAGACAAAGAGTTGTTCTACCTGACAGTATTCAACAATAATTCAACCCCGAGTCTTTCCTGTTCTGACATTTCCAACCCTGGAACCACCATTCCAAGTTGACATTCTGGCCCTACCATTCCAAAGCATTCTGAGGATATTTCCCATGCTATTCTGAGGGTTCTGAAATTGTCATCTCAGAACAGACTCAGCACAGACTCAGAACTGCTCTGAAGCATTCCGAGGTTTTTTCCCACACTCTTCCGAGGGTTCTGAGATTGTCATCTTGGAACAGTCTCAGAACTATTCTGGAACTGGTTCCGGAACTTTCCTGTGCTCTTCTAAACTCGGAACATCCAGAATTGGCTTCTACTTTACTTGGACTATTTATCTGATATTACATATGGCATAATACAAGTACACCTCTGCTCACAACACATACATATATGTTATTTTCTTACTAAGACACACCTCAGTCATTTACCGCCATCTCTGGCAGCGGCTGAGGTGAGTCTTTTTCTTTCTCTATTTTACCTGTAGCTAATATACTATAGCTTGGGCATCTCTGCCTTTTTCATAGATTTTGTCAGGTTATGAGCCCTGTTGGCGCAAGCTGAACAGTAGCACTCAGTGACGACTCAACCCCACCTCACACATCCCTCAGTGCACTCCTGTTCTTCTCAAGAACTCACTTTCAGTTTACCTCTGCACCCTAAACACTGTCTACCATGTCACCCTTAGACACTGTTTGTTCAGAGGAAATTCTTACTGGATCCAACCATTACGAAATCTGGAAAGTCCGTGTCTCAGCAAAGCTCAGAGCTGAAAAAGTCTTTGGTGTCACCACAGGAACAGACATAAAGCCTGTTCTTGGCTCCTCAAGTGCTGCCACTGCCTCTGATCTCCATGAATGGCATGAACGTGATGAGAAGGCTCACAGCATCATCCAGCAACGCATCTCTGATGCCCTCCTCATGAAGACTTGTGCTTCTGCCAGTGCAAAGGACCTCTTCGATGCCCTTGTGAAACTTCACGAGAATCCAAACATCTCCCCCACCTTCTATCTTTTTTAATAGCTCTTCAGCAGTACATAGAATGGGACCTTTGCAGTCTCAGACCATATATCCGGAATTCAAACAACAGAAGCATGCCTCGCTGGAATGAAGTTTTCGGTAGATGACAAAGTTCTCTCCTTCATCCTCTTAAACTCCCTTTCAAAAACTCCAGAATGGGAAATATTCAAATCTTCTGTCATCAACATGGTAGAAGATAGCAAGCTTACCTTTGACGCTATTGAAACCCGGATCACCTCGGAAAACGCTTGGCTATTCCCTTCTGGCCATTCCAAGTCTGCTATGAAGGCCTCTGGAAACTCCAAGCCATCAACTCACCCCTCAAATACCTCCTCCTGGTGTGAACACCATCTCGCCAAGACCCACAACACTGTGGACTGCAAGTCATATAAACACTGGGTCTCAGAGCTAAGGAATGGAGGATTTAGAAAGTCAGGAAAGGGAAAAGAAAAGGCGAATGCGACAGAGGATTCTTCAGATTCCCCAGACATCATGAACATAACTAGAGAACATGTACTATGGTATATAATGCAATGTGTTCACACCTACTTGTTGTCCAGATTGAACAGCAGTGGGAGAAACACATTAATTATTGACTCTGGAGCAACTTTGCACATTGTCCCTCACCATTCCTGGTTCTGAACATATTGACCATTACACCCTCCTCATCCAGTAACTCTTGGAGATGACACCAACACCATGGCAATAGACATTAAAACAGTACTGGTTGTGTCTCAAGTCTCCAGAACAAACTATGAGATACTACTATCCAACGTTCTCCTTATTCCTGAGTTCCAAATCTCCCTCATTGCTGTAAGCTGACTTGCTTTCACTGGCCTTTCCACTGTGTTTCTGGCTGGTTCTGACATGTGCAATGTTCAGAAACATCAGAACACCATATTTGTCACCACACAGAAAAACAGACTGTATCATGCTAAGGTCACTCCAACTGATTAGAAGGAGGCAGTACATGCCACTATGGACATAAATGTTACGAAACCCCCTTTCTTCACACCTTTTTTCCTTCTCCTCACCTGCCTGATGGCACATAACTTCGAAATCATGTGATCCATCACATGCTTGTCAAGACCAGTGACCTCTGGCATGTGACCACACATGACCCAGACACATCTCAACACGACCATGTTGAGCACGCTATCTCTCGCTGATTGGGAACTGCCATGTTCCCTGAGCCATCAGAAATGCCTGCTGCTGCATAGTGCACAGCCAAGTAGACTGCCGATCTCAGTTGTTTGGCAGCGCTCACCATCAGCGCTGCCTCATCTGATGATCTGCTGATGGGATCTGATTGCAGATCCCTGATAGACTAAAGAGGTGGACAATAGACTTGGGGCTTCCAGATCAGGAAGCACAGCCCAAGAAGCAGGGCCTATAAATACGGTCTCCACCATAACACCTCTTTCCCTAGTTTAGTCTACTTGTATCACAGAAGGGATCTTTGCTCCTTGAAGCTTCTCTCTGATATTAAGGCAACTCTATCAAACTTCTTTCATTTCCACCTCACCAGGCTTGGTATAAGCCTGCAAGTTAGTTCTGATCCTCATAGTCGTTGGCATTCATGCTTAGAACTCTGCAAGCGTTGCTCCTGCAACAATAAACCTTCACCGATGGATGGGCCATATCTCTGTCCACTGGATTGAACAGATGGTGAAAAATGGACAACTTCAGAGAATAGACACACTTAGTGGTTCACCAACATTCTGTGAAGCATGTATCCTTGGAAAGATGAAAAAGCTACCTTTTGAACTCCGAGATGGACCTTGCACCACTTGCCCACTTGAAATGATCCACACTGATGTCAGAGGCCCCATAACTCTGAGATCCCGGGAAGGCTACCGGTATTGGATTGTCATCATAGATGACTTCAGCTATTTCCCTTGGGTATACTTTATGAAACACAAAAATGAAGCACTAGAAATCTACAATCAGTGGAAGACGGATGTTCAAATACTTTTTTGTACTGAGATAGGGCAAGAAGACTTCTCTGAATCCTATGTTAAGTTTGTCAGAAGTGATGGAGGAAATGAGTACAACAACAGAGTGTTCCAAAACCAGTTCCAAACCGACAGAACACTTCATGAGACCTCAGCTCCATATACTCCAGAACAAAATGATCTGGCAGAATGGATGAACCAAACCCTATCCACTCTTGCAAACACCATGCTGGAAGAATCAAAACTTCCAAGGTGTTACAAACCAATGGTCTGGCTCTATTCCCTAAACCCTTATCCTACACTCCGTGGTTACCGTTTCATTTCATTCTCTTTCCCAACATTGTGGACGAGCATCCCGCTTCTGTGGACCACCTTTTCCTTTCTTGGTTGATCTCTTCAGATCTCTCCAGTGTTTTCTATGCAAACCTAACCTTGTTCTTACCGGACGGTCGGTCCTTCTTCTTTCCTATTCTTAGGACCGACACTGCCCTTCTTCATTCCCGCTATGTATAGCCTCACCATGAGGCTTCCTCATTACTGTGCCTGCAGGATACCATGAGGCCGTTCCCCTTTTGAGATCCTCTCCTCTCGTAGCACGGTCTCCCCTGTATATAAACACCTCGGCATAGAACTTAGCTCCCCAGCTAATTCTATGCAATATACCTGCTTTCTTGGTGTATTCGTTTCCTTGAGTCTTCGAGCATCTCTTTGATTGCTCACTACTAGTTCTTTGATGGTTATCTATCTTGGCTCACACCTAGAGAGTGGTAGCGTCGTAACACAAGGTTTTTCTGGGCCAACGCAATGGAGACTGCTGCTTATGTCATTGCATAAAGCCCAACATCCACACTTGATGGGAAAGTACCTTATCAAATCTTCTTCAATCAACAAGTCAATCCCACCTTCTTCCAACTTTTCAGGTATTCAGCATATGCCTACACATCAAAGGAACAATGAGAAGGGAAATTCTGCCCACATGGGAAGAAGTATATTATGATTGAATACACATATGGACAACAAGCTTACAAGCTCCTCGACATATAACATTGCACCATCATCTCCAGCAGACATGTTACTTTTGATGAAACTGGAACCATCTCCAGAACTGAATCTGCTCCATGAAATGGCCCCACTGTTGAGGGACAGTGGGAGGGTCTAGTTCCAGAGCACCTTCGTCAACCAGAACATAATCATGGAGATGAGGAAGATCACCATCCACCCAATCCCAGATCAGTGGAAGATGGACAACTCCTTCTGGAAGATGTTTCAGAACGACCAGCAAGCCCTGCCATACAAGACTCGCAGACCAATTTGAACAACTCCATCTGAATGCACCCCATGCACCAGTTCCCATTGCTCCTCCAGTTCCTCCAGCCATTCTGGCCATTCTGGCCATTCCAAGGCCAGTTTCCCCAGATCTTGTGCCCTTTCCAGTTCATCCTTCTGCTCAGCAAGTTGCTGGAATACATAGGAGTAATTGAGCACAGAAGCCAGCAGACAAGAACAAAGAGTATCAATGCACTTTGGACAAAGAGGCTATGAGACAGGCAGATTGACAACAGGAACAAGCCAGATAGCTGGAACCACCAGAACCACCAGAATCATCAGGAATACTGGAAGGCGAGCCTGAGATCCCAGGAGCATTCACAGCATTCATAGAAAACATGGAAGACTTCATATTTGCTGGTTCTGCAAATTCCAACTCAGAGGAACCTCTCCCCAGAACACTTAAGAAGGCCTACACTGGAGCAGATGCTGAATTATGGAAATCAGCAATGGAGGAAGAGCTCCAAACCCTTAACTCCAACCATGTCCTATGAGACTGTCCTTATTCTGAAGGGAATCACTCTGATCACTTCCAAACCTGTCTTCTGTCTCAAACGAGACCAATATGGGAATGTGAAATGATATAAGGTTCAGATAGTTGCATGAGGGTTCACTCAAAAGGAAGAAGTTGATTACCAGGAGGTCTTTGCCCCAGTAGTAAACCTTGACTTGGTCCGCACCCTGATTGCCCTGGTTGGAAAATATGACCTGGAGTTGGATCAAATGGATGTCTCAACAGCCTATCTCAATGGAGAACTAGAGGAAGACCCATACATGCTACCTCCAGAAGATGTTCCTATCCAACCTGGATACTGCTGGAAGCTCCAATGCTCCTTATATGGTCTTAAACAGGCCAGACAAACCTGGATCAAAACTCTGGATCAAAAGCTTGGAGAACTTGACTTCAACCGTTTGGATGCAGAGACATGCCTTTATGTCTACTGAAAGGATGAACAAGTCTGCTTTCTTGTTGTTTATGTCAATGACCTACTTCTAGCTGCCAGCTCTTGGAAGTTCATGGACTCCATCAAAGCAAGGCTTTCTTCCAGTTTCAAAATGTGGGACCTTGGGAAAGCCAAGTTTCTCTTGGAAATCAAGATTAAGAGAAATCGTGAACTTCAAATGATTTCTCTATCCTAACCACAATACTCCTGCACAGTTTTGGGATGCACTGGCATGTCCACTTGCAAACCCATATGGACTCCTATGGCACACAATTCTCAGCTCTCTCCAACTGATTCAGATAATGATCACAGTGTTCCAGAGATGGTTATTGTTATGAAACCCCCTTTCTCCACACCATTTCGCCCCCTCCTTGCCTGCCTGGTGGCATGTGATTCTGAGATCATGTGACCCATCACATGCTCATCAAGACCAGTGACCTCTGGCATGTGACCGCATGTGACCCAGACACATCTTGACATGACCACATCAAGCACGCTATCTCTTGCTGATCTGGAACTGCTGTGTTCCCTGAGCCATCAGACACATCTGTTGCTGCATAGTGCACAGCCAAGTAGACCACCAATCTCAGTTGTTCAGCAGCACTCACCATCAGCACTGCCTCATCTGATGATCTGCCGATGGGATCTGATTGGAGATCTCTGATAGACTAAAGAGGCAGACAATGGAGTTGGGGCTTCCTGATTGGAAAGCACAGCCCAAGAAGCAGGGCCTATAAATATGGTCTCCGCTTTAATGCCTCTTTTCTTAGTTTAGTCCACTTGTATCAACAGTGGGATCTTCACTCCTCAAAGCTCTCCTTGATATTAAGACAACTCCATCAGCTTCTTTCATTTCCACCTCACCAGGCTTGGTGTAAGCCTGCAAGCTAGTTCTGGTCCCTGTAGTGGTTGTCAGTCCTGACATCAGACTCTGCAGTGTTGCTCCCGTAACACTTGGACTAAACTATTATACACTACCCAGACTATAGGGTTTATGCAAAACCTCCACCTCCCTTGCTTGCTTGCTGCCCCTCTCTGGGTCCCCTCACAAGATTTATCCCCAGGTTCCAAGGTCTTGATTTAGACTCAGGCATAGTTCCCTGTTAGGAATAAACAGTTGAAAGGGCCACCAGTTGGTTTTGCTTCCTTCATTATCTGTTGAAGGATTTGTACTCTCACGGAGAAGCACCTGTGCTTGCTCTGTGTCATGAGCAGCCTTCCCTGATTCTTCCCACGGACCTGCTGGTTGTCTGTATCAAGAAGAGATCATCTCTTTGATCATTCCCATGGAGAAACTCTCTGTGTCAAGAAGATCTGCCACTTTGGTATGTCCCACAAAGAAGCTCTTTGTGTCGTGATCCCACCCTATCATCCGCCCATGGAATTCAGTTCTGTGTTGGCACTGTCTCCCAGCCGAAACCCTTTCTCACTACCCCAACACTATGTCTGGTAGATCAGCAAGAGCATGCAGCCCTGTCTCTGACAGAAGTGCCTCTGGCTCTGCCACTACCCTCCAGGATATCACCACCTCTCTTGCTGAGCTCACACTTGAAAAGAATGCAGACATAACAAAAAAGATTGCCAATTCTGGCAAATGGAATGGAGACTGATCCACCTTTTGGCTATGGTGGATCAGACTTCAACTTTGGATCAACAAGCAAACTTGGAAAATGGACAAGCTCAAGGCCATCACTGTCCTCTCCCGCTTTGAAGGAAATGTGGAGAGTTTTACTCTCTCCACTCTGGAGAAGTACACTGCAGAAGAAGAGGACTATGTACTTGATGCCACCGGAGAAGTCACTGCTACAAAGGTTGGAGTGGCCGCATGGCCCTCCTGGAATAAACTTCAAAGGGAGGTAAGAGACTACTTCCAGATCAATGTACTGGTGCACGAATTGCTTCGCAAACTGAAGGAGCTGAAGCAGAAGAGCTCATCTATCAACAAGTTCATCCAGGACTTTGACAAGCTCTTCAAGGAGGCCCAGATTGACTGGGGTCATGGTACAGAGATACTCAAGCATGCAGTGGACTTCAAAATCTACCACCATGTCCAACTCCACCACCCTTTGGCAGAGGAATCCTATACTGGTTTCAAGGAGGCCTGTAAGAATGCAGGAAGAACATTTGAGCAGATCGCCTGCAAAAGAGGACCTGGCACCCCAGAACAAACTTTGTTCTATTGCCCCATGGGCTCCTTTCATCGCCCTACTCAGCGGCCTTCCTACATGCCTCCCACTTGGAGACATCATCCTTACCATCCCCCAGGTTATACTCCCCAACCCCACTTCACCCCGACAGGAATACAGCCCGGACGTGGCACCCCTATGGACATAGGTGCCCCTGTTCCAGACACTAGGAAGTGTTGGAACTGCAATAAGCTGGGACATTTGTCCTGACAGTGCAAGCAGCCTTGGCGTGCAGTGGTGCAGGCTTGCACCCAAGATTTAGGCTATGCCTCGGCCAAGGCAGAGGCCTACTGGAGAGATCGCCTCAGAGCAGAGGCTGACAAAGAAGTGACCAACACTTTAAAAGGTCACAGTCTGTGAGCGATGAGGGTGCTCCCGGACTAGGTATTCATTCTATGACTCAGACTTGCTGCCCGGACAACTCTTACTTATTTCAGACATGCTTTTTAGATAGCTTGAGCAATAAGTTATTACCACCTACTGCTTCTGAGGAAGTCTCTCGCAAGACAATCTCAGAAGCTTTAGATGCATTAATTGCTCAAGCATGTGCTCTGAAACCTCCCCTCATCCCCAATGGTGGCCCCATTGACAAAACCCCTTGTGTGCATCCCGCCTTGCTTGAGACAAATGTATGCTTCACTGGAAGATCGACTGACAGCTACTGTACTTGTACAGTTAAGGCCCTCATCAACTCAGGTTGCACCAATACTTTCATCAATGAGGAATATGCAAAGACTCTTGGACTTCAGACCATGGACATCCCATTACCAGTCCCAATTAGGAACACCGATGGCACTGGCAACCATGGAGGTGCCATCACCAAGAAGATACCCATGATCATTCAGATCAATGGGCATTATGACATCATGGATGTATACATCCTTTCTCTTGGGTCCAACTGGATGTACAGTACCTTTGCTGTGTCACCAGTCAGTTTGATGACAATATATGGTTTCATCTCTGTGTGGAGTGCAATGAAGATTGATATGAGCTATACATGTGGTTAAATGGATGTATGCACATGGGTGAGAGGGGTGTTGTTATCCAAGTTGCACTGAGCTGCTCCTCTGCAGCCTTCTAGCCATTCTCCATGATCTCCCAGGCAGGCTTGGCCACAAATGTAGGAAATGCCAGTAGTAATATTGGTTAATTGTTGTAAGCCCTGACTAGGCTCAGCTACTGGTTGTTGTGATTGGCACTAGGAGACTCATCGATGCAGAGTGGTGAATGGCGAATGCACCAAAAAAAAGTTTCAACATCACATGCTACATTAAGGCAGGTAAATGTGACCTCATTGTTGCCAAACTTGAGTACCTTTTCACACAATTTGCGAGAATTCAGGGAAATATCTTATATTATCAGACCATGGACAACTACAAGTGACTGTTACGACGCTACCAGTTCTCCTGGAAATACCAAGAGATGATAGTGCAACAAGACTTAGCAGTAGGCACTCAGAAGTAGCCTAAAGTCTTAGAGAGATCCTTGGAAGGGGAACGCCAGGAGATACGTGGTATTCACGTAGAACTAGCTGGGGTGCTAGGTTCTACGGCCAGGTTCTTATATACTAGTACAAGAGTGCTACGAGGCCAGAGATCCCTGTAAGGGGACTCGTCTGGAAACCGGTTGGCACGAGGTGAAGGCAAGGCATACTACGATAGCTAAGGAATCTGGATAGGGAGTAAAGATACCGGTCCTCGTGTAGAACACGAGGTGAAACGGGAACTGGGGTAACGGTACATCAAAAGGAGTCAATACGGGGCAAGTCATCAGTCCGAGACGTTGGAACGTCGGCTGCTTACGGTAAGGGAGAACGGAAAGGTGGTAAGACGAAGTTAGGAGTAGGAGGGAACAAGAACGGGTAATAATCATACGGCGAACGTTGGGTTGTAACAGTGACTATGAGATTGTAATACATGGAGGCATGCCAAGGCTCATAGCTCCTGACATAAGCAAACAGTCGTGACTAACTATTCTCATGTGCTGTCAGGGAAACTCAGCCATATCAGGCAATCATATGATTTTGCAATTTTTGTAATGCAGATACACCCACCGGGAAACAAGTCATAGACCCCAGAGTCAGTGACAGGCTGTGCTCTGACAACTTGCATGCTGCTAACATGCAGATGAGTGCTTCACATGTTTCCAACTTCATGCAGCACATTGACCCAGACCTTATGCAGAAATTTGGACGATTTAGAATTCTCATCATTGGTAGGGCAAATGCTGGCAAGATGACCATTCTTCAGAGAATCTGCAACTCAATGGAAAATCTGGAGATCTACAACAATCAAGGGAAAAAGGTATGGTTGACCAAGCTGGGATATGCCAGATGCTAATGCAATTGATATGTCATCAGGTTGATTTTGTGATTGAGGGGTCCAGGGAGGTAAGTGTCATGATACCATCATGGGATACAGTGGCTCAAAAAACTGTCCCAATGTTTGCATGTTTTTTACTAAATGCGATGGTCCTCAATAACCCCTAATCCTTGCCCTAAGCCATCAGTGGATGAAATGAAGTACCTACCCCAGGCTCTCTATTGATCTATGATTCAAAGAATTGCATTGAAGGGTGATGAAATGGCAGCCATTTCAATGTGACAACTCATTGGGACAGTTTTTTGACTTTGTACAAGATAGGGTATTTAGTACTTGATATGACCTCCCTTGGCCTTGATAACTGCCTTAATCCTTCTAGGCATGCTTTCTATCCATTTCTGACACTCTTCCACAGAAATCTTCCCCCACTCCACCACCACTCTATCCCATAATTGATAAACCCCTGTAGGAGCCCTGTTATACCCTGAGAGACATCTTTTGAGGTAATTCCAAGTATGCTCAATGGGACTGAGCAGGCCAGTCCAGAAGCTTGATATCTTGCTCTTCAAACCAGATCTGGGCCCTTCTAGAGGTATGCTTGGGGTCATTATCCTGCTGGAAGATGACATCTTCTTTAGGAATCCCAGATTCCTCCATGCTTTGAAATCTCCAAAAATGGCCACATACTATTCAGCATCCATCCTCCCTTCAACCTCACTGAAAACCTCCACTCCATTCCACCCTATGCAGCCCCAAACCATCAGTGATCCTCCTCCAAACTTGACTATACCTTTGACCTCTTTAGAAGTTAGCCCCTCACCCTTCCTTTTCCACACATATTCCTGTCCATCTGACCCAATCCTATTGATCTTGATCTCATCTGACCAGATAACCCTCTTCCAGTCCTCCAGTCCAATGCTGGTACTTGAGAGCAAAGGCCAACCTTCTTGTTACGAAACCCCCTTCCTCCACACCCTTTCATCTTCCCCTTGCCTGCCTGGTGGCACATGACTTTGACATCATGTGACCCATCACATGTTCGTCAAGACCAGTGACCTCTGGCATGTAACCGCATGTGACCCAGACGCGTCTCAACACATACACATCAAGCACACTATCTCTTGCTGATCGGGAACTGCCATGTTTCCTGAGCCATTAGACACGCCTGCTGCTGCATAGTGCACAGCCAAGTAGACCACTGATCTCAGTTGAGTCAGCAGTGCTCACCATCAGTGCTGCCTCATCTGTAGATCTACTGATGGGATCTGATCAGAGATCTCCAATAGACTAAAGGAGTGGACAATGGAGTCAGAGCTTCCTAATCGGGAAGCACAGCTCAAGAAGCAGGGACTATAAATACGGTCTCCACTTTAATGCCTCTTTCCTTAGTTTAGTCCACTTGTATCACAGTCGGAATCTTTGCTCCTTGAAGCCTCTTCTGATATTAAGGCAACTCTATCAAACTTCTTTTCATTTCCACCTTGCCAGGCTCGGTGTAAGCCTGCAAGCTAGTTCTGGTTGCCTTAGTGGTTGGCATTCATGCTTAGAACCCTGCAAGCATTGCTCCTGCAACACTCCTCTGTCTATGAGTAGCAGAGAGAAGTGTTGCGGAAGCAATGCCATAGAGTTGGATGTCGCAAACAACAACCACTATGGGGATCAGATACTAACTTGCAGGCTAACACTAAGCCTGGCAAGATTAATGAATAGAAGACTGATGAGTTGCCTTAATATCTAGAAGGAGCTTCGAGGGGCGAAGATCCCGCTGTAGATACAAGTGGACTAAACTAAGGAAAGAGGTGTTAAAGCAGAGCCCATATTTATAGTCCTGCTTTTATGGGCTGTGTCCCCCAATCAGCAATAGGGCTGGCTATGCTGGTTCTCTGATCTGCCTCTTTAGTCCAGGGAATCTATTGGGAGATCCCATCAGCGATCTGCGAAAGGAGGCAGCGCTAGGAACGAGTGCTGCTGACTCAACTGAGATTGGTGATCTCCTTGGCTGTGCAACTTGCAGCAGCAAGTGTGCTTGATGGCTCAGGGAACTCGGCTGTTCCCAATCAGCAAGAGATAGTGTGCTTGATGTGTATGTGTTGAGACGCATTTGGGTCATGTGCTGTCTGTTACGAACAATCATTTCTTGACTTGTCACTTTCACTTTTCATTCCTTATCTTATCTTATCTTCAGGTGCACATGACTCTGGGAACCCTTTTCCTTTCACCCTTTCACAGGTCATGTCACTTCACTCGCACACACAGCACCCTTCGTGCTTTCATTCTGCCACACCATGTGTTGGCCCCATGTACGTGCTTCCCTTCCATTCTGATGCCAGGCACATCACGCATGTACTTCATTTCCACTCCTTCCATTCTGATCCATGCCTCCTCCATAAGGCTTATTGTAGATGTAGCGTATACAGGTGTACACATAGTCAGTAGTATATAAAGGCCAAAGTCGCTGCCAGAGAACTTCAGTCAAGTTCTCTTGGTGTTCTCCTCAGAGATACATCTTCATTGAGAGTAGGACTCAGTTACCTTTTCATTCCATCGTTTCCTACACTTCCAGAGAGTGTTTCACTGTCAGTCAAGCGAAACAAAGAAAAAAGAGGTGTGAAGAAAGGGGGTTTCATAACACTACCCCCCCTCTAGGACTTGTACTCCGGATGAGTTGAATCCTCCATATCAGAAGCTACCTCCGTGAAGGTTTCATAGGGCCAGAATAACTAACCAAATACTTCAGAGGAGATATTCCTGAGCTGCCACAGGGCAGCCATCCGACGCTGATGAAAGTTGGTGATTGCGTCTTGTGTGGATTTGAGGTAATCTGCTGGCTCCCATATATGGTCTGTCTTGTCATAACCTTGTCAATGGATGAGATAGTGAAGCTTTCCCCTGACCAGTTTAGAGTCTTGGATGGACTCAACCTCGTATTGGGCATAACCCTTGTTGTCTACCTCAATAGCGTCCAGACAGATCACTGGCTGATCCAGGAGAGTGTCTATATGGGGCTTAATGTGGGATATGTTGACGACAGGGTGGATCTTGACCGATCTTGACAGCTTGAGCCGAACCACATTAGGAAGGACCTTGGTGATGGCATAAGGTCCAATCCATTTCTGGAAAAGCTTCTTTGCAGGGTATGGCAAAGATAGCTGATCAGTAGATAGCCAAACCTTCTGGCTAATCTGGTACACAGATGCATCAGACCAGAGGTGGTCCACCTGTGAAATCATGTGCTGCCGGAAATCCTTCAAGGCTAGTGTGACGGCATTGTGAGAACTGAGAGCCTTTTGTGAGAACTCTCCTGTGAGGGTGTCTGAGGATCACTCAAATCCGAGCTGAGGCAAGTACTTGCAGGTAGCCACAAAGGGAGTGGTACTGGTGGCTGAAGTGAGGGAGGAATTGTGGTGGAACTGGGCAAGCTTGATCCACTCGGCCCAGTCTTCCTGCTTCTTGGCTACATAGGAGTGAAGGTATTGCCCCATGGCTCTGTGATCTGTTCCATTTGGCCATCTGTTTGAGGATGGTACGCCATTGACATTTTCTGCCTAATTCTGAGGAGCTGGCAGAGCTCTGTGGTGAATTCTGAGATGAACTGTGGTCCACAATCTGAGACAACCGAGGAGGGGAGTCTGTGCTGACACCATACATGGTCATGGAATGTTGTGGCCAGGTTTCTCAAGGTAATGGTGTCATGACAAGGCACGAACACTACCTCTTTAGAGAACCTATCCATGATGACAGTGACCGCCATATACTAAAGTGGATCTGACGGAGGTAACCCCATAACGAAGTTGACTGAGAGATCTGCCCAGGGTTGGGCAGGAACAGGAAGGGGGAGGATCTTGCCAGCCAGGGCGGAGGATTGCCCTTTGACTGTAGCGCAGGTCTGGCAACCCTTGACGTATGCCCTGATGTCCTTGGTAACTCCTGGCCATGTAAAGTGGTGAGTCAGGAGGTGCAGCGTCCACACAGAGCCTGCGTGACGTGCAACTGGGGAATCATGGCAGAGACCAAGCAACTCCAGATGAAGACCTTGTCCTTGGGGTTGGTGAATACCACATCCAAAGACTTCCAGGTGAAGCCTTTGGGAACAAGGGTCAGGTCCAAGGCTTCCAAAGCCTTGGAGAGAGTGTTGTAAAAAGTGGACAAGAGCTCCACATGGTTTATGAAGAGAGTGGTGGGAAGGACTGTAATGTTGGCATTATGATCCTTGACTGCATCACCATGGTCTGGGCAATGGGAGAGGACATTGGCACACCTGTCACTTGCGCCGGACTTGTAAATCATGGAGTAATTAAACTCCTGGAGGACTTTGTGCCAGTGGGCCTGGCGTCCAGAGAGAGCCTGGGGCTTCTTCCAGTACTCTAGATTCTTGTGGTTGGTCCAGATCTTGAAGTGAGGACGGCCGACCAGATAGTAGCGCCATTCTTCTAGAGTGTGGATGACCGCAAGCAACTTCTTGTCATATATCGGGTAGTTGTGTTCTGCACTGTTGAAGGAGTGTGAGATGAATGATACTGGACGCCAGAGATTGTCATCACCTTTGACAGAGAGTACGGCTCCAGTCACAATGTTTGAGGCATCCATTTCCAACTGGATCTCCTTTTCCCTGTCTGGATATGCCAGGAGGGGTGTGGTCTGGAACTTGCCCTTGAGAGAGTCCATGGTGGACTGCTCTTTGTCACCCCAATGCCACGGGGTGGTCTTCTTTGTCAAGTCATTGAGTGGACAGGCAATGTCCACGAATCCATGGATGAATCTGCAATAGTAGTTGCAGAGTCTGAGGAAGCCTTGTATGTCCTTGACCTTTCTTGGAGTAGGCCAATCGAGGGCTCCTGCCACCTTCGAATCCTGCATCTTGACTCCATCCTTGGATATGGCCATGCTGAGGAAGTCAAGCTTCTCTTTCAAGAACTGACACTTCTTAGGCTTGATGTAGAGGTCGTTTTCTCTAAGATGACCCAGAACTTCCTTGATGATAGCCTTGTGTTCTGTCTTGGTCTTGCCCTTGGTGTAGACCATGCAGTTGTCAAGGTAGATGATGAGAACGGCATACATGTCATTGAAGATATTGTTCATCATTTGCTGGAATGTGGGTGGTGAGTTGCACATTCCGAAATACATCACCATGGGCTTGTAGGCCCCTATCGGAGTGATGAAGGCCCCTTTCCATTCACAACCTTCTTTGATCTGCACATTGTTGAATCCCCATTGGAGATCCATAGCAGTGAACATATTGGCACCTTTAAGCCGATCTACCAGGGACAAGATTAGGGGAAGCAGATAGGCGTTCTTGATGGTACCCTCATTTAGGTACCAGTAATCCATTACCAGCCGCTTCTTTCTGTCCTTCTTTGGGATGAAGAAGATGGAGCTCATCTGTGGGGATTTTGAGGGACAGATATACCCCTTAGCAGACTCTTTCTCAATAAAGGTCTGCAGCATGTCCATGTTGGGATCTGAGAGAGGAATCAACCTTTCTTCAGCATGAAATCAGGCATGAGATCAATTGTGTGATCCCAGGCTTTGCACACCAGCATTCTATTCAACTCTTCCTCCAAGAAGACATCAAGGAAGTCATGGTAGACTTTGGGTACCAGGGCCTTGGCGCTATCCTCAATTTGGACAGCTCAACTTTTAGCCTCACACACCACCTGGTTGATGTGCTTGCAGTCTTTGGTACATTGTGGGAATGAGATCTCCTTCTTAACCCAGTTGATGTAGGGGTTATGGCAGGAAAGCCAATCATATCTGATGTACATCTTGTGAGAACCAAGGAGAAGGACGTATATGCCCACAATGTCATAGTGCCCATTGATCTGAACAATCATGGGTATCTTCTTTGTGATGGCACCTCCACGGTTACCGGTGCCATCAGTGTTCCTAATCAGAACCAGGAATGGAATGTCCACAGTCTGAAGTCCGAGCTTCTCAACATATTCCATGTTGATAAAGGTGTTCATGCATCCCAAGTCGATCAAGGCCTTAACTGTATGAGTACAGTAGCTATTGAGGGACTTGGCAGTAAAGCACACATCCTGTATGTTATGACGCTACCAGTTCTCCCAGTAATACCAAGAGTTGATAGTATAACAAGGTCTAGCAGCAGGTACTCCGAAGTAACCTGAGGACTTAGAGAGATCCACGAGAGGGGAACGCCAGGAGATACGTGGTATTCATGTAGAACTAGCTGGGGTGCTAGGTTCTACGACGAGGTCTCTATATACTAGTACAAGTGTGTTACGAGGCCAGAGGATCCCATAAGGGGACACGTCTGGAAACCGGTTAACACGAGGTAAAGGGGAGGCATACTACGATAACTGAGGAATCTGGATAAGGAGTAATGATGCCGGTCCTCATGTGGAACATGAGGCGAAATGAGGACCGGAGTAGTGGTACATCAACGAAAGCACTATGAACAAGTCATCAGTCCGAGGCATGGCAGTGCCGGCTGCTTATGGTAGTTAGGAACGGAAGAGTGGTAAGGTGAACGTAGGGGTAGGAGGGAATGAGAACGGATAGTAATCATAGGGTGAACGCTGGGTTGTAACAATAGCCCCCCCGTAAGGGGAAAGCATCCTGCTTCCCACAAACTCACCATATATCTCAATCTCGGTCAGGACCAGATTGATCCCCGGCATTGACCTCGTAATTGTAGGCGTCGGCGGCATCCCATTCTTCCCAGCCTCCTCCGGGTTGGTGTCTGACCACTCTGGGGCAACGGCCAATGAGGTGGCCACGGCGTCCGCATGAGGAACATCGTCGATGGGGGCAACGGAGGATAGAATGTCCAGGTGCGAGTCGGTTGCAAAAGGGGCAGCGAGTGGTTGGGCAGGCAGAGCGAATATGTCCTTCGTTTCCACAACCAAAGCAGAGGACAGGAGTACTGGAGGAGGGAGCACGGTTTTCATCGGTGCAGAGAGGGGAACGATCTCGGTGGGGAATGGAGAGAGGGGGGATAGTCTGGGCTCACTCCATTGCTCCACGGATGATGGCATTGGATTGGAGGAAGCGGTTTCGTCGACGAAGGGTGTGTTGACGCGAAGGAGGTGCTGCAGCTTCCTCCACAGGGCGAGCGAATTGATGGGTTGGTAGAGACATGGGGGCGGACAAGTAGGAGGAATTTGAGCGAGAGGAGAGGGGAGATCGAGGGGATTGGACACTGTTGGGAGTGGTGGATCGGCGAGAGGTGGAGGGTTCATGGGGTAGAGGTTGAGGGGGAGAGGGGGTGAAAGATGGGGATTTGACTGGCGAGGTGGAGAATGGAGTTGAAGGTCGCGGATGGATGGCAAAGGATTCTTGGGTGGTCTCAAAGTCTTGGCTGGCGGCGGAGAAGCGAGGGGGGATAGGAAGGGGAGCAGGGGAATAGGGGGGCAGTATCGGGGAGGGTTCCCCAGGGCTTGAGCGTGGGTAGACCTCAGGATTTGGGAAGGTCGTCGTCTCTTCATTGAGATAGGCAATCCGCTCCGCTTGGGAAGCCACCAGGAGAAGGGGTTGGATGATGTGCGAGATTTGTTCCGGGGGAACACAATTAACGATCCGGCAGAACCCTGCATAATATAGCAGGTCCAACACCTCATTGCGTAGGGCGGCGAGGGATTCTGAGAGGGAAGAGTCATATCGTCCAGATCCGTAGCGGTTGTCGTTCTGATTGAAGAACATCTGATGCAGGTATGTCCTTTGATAGGCATTGATGAGTCTGGTGAGGACGATGGAAGCATGGAGTAGGCGATGAGTGGTGAGGAATTCGTCGAAGGCTAGGGATTGGAGGACTGCAATAAATACTAAACGTCGGGCGACAAACCCAAATCGGTGGATAGCGACTGGAGGGACTTCAGGAACAGTTGTAGGGGGATAGGGAGGATTGGGAAGAGTGATGGCCATTAGTAGTGGAAGGGACAGAAAGATCTTTCTTGTTGACAGAACCAGGAATGGATACGTGAATGTCGGAGGGTTTCGGTAAGAGAATGGGGGGTGTCAAAGGTAAAGGTTCGTCGTAGGAAGGCAAGTTGGGCTGGGGTATAGCCTAGGGCGGAGGGGATATTGACAGGGCGGAGAATGTCTGGAGGGGTAGGAATCATGGGTTAGTCCAGACGGTGTTCACGCTTATAAGTGTTGAGGGTTTCGACAGAATTAGCAAGGTTTGATGGGGTTTCCCAGGTGGCTTCAGATAAAGGATATCCCTTCCACGCCACTAGATAGCGGCGTCGACAGGCGGTGCCCTTGTGACTGACAATGTGGCTGATTTCATATTCTTCTTCAGTAGAGGTTAGATCAGGTGGGGGACGGGGGAAGTTGGGGCTGTGTTCGTCGGTTTCGGTGTACGGGGTCAATAGTGAAGCATGGAAGACCGGATGAATTTTCCAGGAAGGTGGTAAGTTCAGTTGGTAAGCCAGGGCAGAGATTACTTTGTTAATGGCAAAGGGGCCGTGTTGTTTAGAGGACAGCTTTCGATTGGCAGATAGGGGAAGGTTTGTGGCCTCTAGCCACACCAGCTGACCAGTCTTGAATGGGACAAATTTGTGACGCCCCTGTTGGCCATAACGTCCTGAGAAAGGCTTAGGGCTGATTTGGCCTCCTCACGGGCGGAGGAGAGCTCGGTTAACCGGTCGGCCAGGTGGGGGACAAAGGTCGGTCCGATTTTCGGGTAGGCGTGGGGATGATAGCCCATCATGAGGAAGAAGGGGGATTGCTTGGTGGCGGAGTGTACCATGGAGTTATGGTGAAACTCTGCCATTGGGAGGAGGTCAGGCCAGGCTTGTGGTTTTTCTTGGCAGAAGAGGTGTAGGTAGGTTTCAAGCTCCTGGTTGACTCGTTCAGTTTCTCCATCAGTTTGAGGATGGTAAGCGGTGGAAAGGGCGACGTTGTAGTGTAATAAGCGAGAAAGTTCGAGAGCGAAGGTCGAGGCGAATTGAGGGCCACGGTCAGATATGACCCGGTCATGGAGGCCGAAGCAGGGGAATACGTGTTGATAAAACAATTGGGTGACGTTGGCGGCCGAGACACTTTTGGAACAGGGAATGAAAATCACCCCCCGTGTAAGGCCGTGGTCCACCACGACCAGAACAGAATTCAGGGAGTTAACAGGGGGAAGACCGGAGATAAGGTCCATGGTGAGATGCTGAAAGGGGCGGGTGGCAGTGGTGGGAACAGGGGAGAGTGGAGGACGAGTGGGGTGGGTGTTGACCTTGTGTTGTTGACAGGCCGCACACCCGGCAATGAAACAGCGGACAAAGGTGGACATACCGGGCCACCAATAGTCGCGCGACAGGAGAGCCAGGGTACGGGCTGCACCGGTGTGTCCCCCATGGGGGGCGTTGTGGATGGAGGATACGAGAGTAGACCGACAGGATTCGGGAATATAGAGACGGCCCTGGAAAGTCAGGCGAGAGCCGTCAAAGGACCAATCATTGGGGCGAGCACAAGGGAAGAGACTGGTACCCAGGGACATGGCCGTGAGCGCAGAGGCGACCAGGGGATCAGATTGGGAAGAAGAGGCAATCTTATTGACGATGGCAAGATCCATTGATCAAGCGAAAACGGAGTCGGGGAGGAGTTGGAGGGCGGCGTTGTCGCCGGACATGTCGACGACGTGACGACAAGACAGGCCATTGGCAGGGCCCATTTGGGAGCCAGGAACATGGGAGAAGGTAAGGTCATAATCCTAAAGGAACATTTGCCAGCGGGCGTGGCGATGGGAGAGTTTACGAGGTTGTTTGAAGTACAAGAGATTTTTGTGGTCAGTGAGGATGGAGACAGGAAGACCGGTACCACGAAGATAATGACGCCACTCCTGCAGAGCGAGGATGACGGCGAGAAGTTCCTGATCATAGATGTCATAGTTCCGCTCGGCCTGGCCGAAGGATTTGGAAATGTAGGAGCAAGGGTGGAGGTCACCATTACCATCTTTCTGCATAAGGACGCCCCCAGCCACCAACAGGGAGGCATCTGTCATCACAAAGAAGGGATGGGAGAGATCCAGGGTGCGAAGAACCAGCTAATGGAGGAAAGCATTCTTGAGGGTACGAAAGGCTCGCTCGTGGTCGGTGCCCCATTGCCACAGGGCACCCTTCTGGGTAAGATCGTGCAGGGGGCAAGTGATGTCAGAGAATGCTGGTATAAACTTGCGATAAAAGTTGCAAAAGCCTAAGAAGGAACGCAGGGTGGAGACGTTGGTGGGGGGTTTCCAATCCTCAATGGCAGAGAGTTTGGTGGGGTCCATTTTGATGTGGTCGTGAGCGACTACCAGTCCAAGGTAGTCGACCTCAGGGAGATCAAAGTGACACTTCTCGGACTTCAGGTAGAGATGCTGCTCGCGAAACCATTGGAGGACCTTCAGGGTACGTTCATGGTGGATGGCAGGGTCGGAGGAATGAATTAGTACGTCGTCCATATAGACAATGAGCCAGCCTTTGGCAATGAAGTCCGCGAAGGCGTCATTCATGTAGGCCTGGAAGGTGGCCGGGGAATTGCACAGGCCGAAAAACATAACGGTCAGTTTGAACAGCCCAAAGGGTGTGACAAAGGCGGCCTTCCATCGGTCCTCAGGTTTAATCAAGACGTTATTATAACCCCATCGGACATCAAGCTTGGTGAAGATGGAGGACCCTCGTAGTTGATCCAGGAGATCGTTGATGTGAGGGAGGGGATACGCGTTGTAGGAGTCAGTAACTCCTTACAAGTGCAACCCCCCTTCGTATCCCAAGTTCCATGTCCAGCATCCGATCCGTATCCGATTCGACCTTAGTCCAGTCTGAGGTGAGCGTCTCTTTTATCTCTGTTTTATCCGTATCTATCCGTACCATACTCCCATATCCGAGCTTTCATTCCGGACTCGGACCCGACCGGACTTGACCAGACCTTACGAATCTCTATCTACCTTCTTGTAGACGTCGCCTTATGGCTGCTTTCGTCTTTCTCAGACTTCCTTTTACCTTAGAGACTGCCACAACAACATATATCTTAGATCTGTAGTTGGCTTCCTTGATAGTTCACTTACTAAGTCCTGGGATTTGCCCGGACTATAAAAGGATGTACCTGAGATCCGAATAGGAATCTTGCGCACTCGGCACTCGATCACCTCTCGTCTGAATCTCGAGTTCAAATCTCATTATCGTCGTCGCCGCGGTCCTCGTCCTAGACTGCTCAATTGTTTCTTCATATCCGGTCCTCGTCCTAGACCGGATCCCGCGCCTTGTTACCTTGGACTTGTCCAACCGCCAAGTGTTTCCATCTCGGATTGAAAACCTCTTCGTTTCTCACTTCATCATTGCTCGAAAACTCATTCCTTGTTGAGGTTCATTTGTAGCTAACCCTACTCACTATCTTCCCTATCACAGGATCCCTTGGGACGAGTCTTACTCGCCCTCTTCTACACCCCTAGGTCACTCCGACCCGGCTATCTATCTTTCAGCATTCTTTACCGTATGAGAGTTGACATATCGGTAGTCCTGGCAAGGACATAGCTTTCCGTCTTTCTTCTGGACAAAGAAGAAGGGGGCTGCTTGGGGGGATTTTGATGGCTGAATTTTGCCATTGGCTAGGTTTTCCTGAACGAAAGTTCGGCAGGCGGCAAGTTCCTCGGGATTCAATGAGTAGTTGGACGCCCGTTTTGGGACGAAACTTGGAAGAAGTTGGATTCCATGATCAAAAGGGCGAGAAGGAGGAAGAGTCATGCTTTCTTCATCGATGAAGACAT